>CAEGAG010301795.1:0-19315 GCA_903067065.1 Brachyrhaphis terrabensis | reverse complement strand
AATTGGATAATTTCCACGGCACACTTGACGATCACCCACGGCACACTAGTGTGCCGCGGCACAGTGGTTGAAAAACACTGATCTAGATGCCCAGAAGAATCTATCTGTGTTTGATTAGCTGGTTCTGAAATGCAGCCTCTGAGTCGGGATTTGACCTTCTCAGTGAAACCAGGTCACCGTTTCCAGCAGCCAGATGTGGAGCGCAGCAGGAAGACCTGGCGCCTCATAAACCACTGGAACCCGTCTGACCTGACAAGCACAGGAGGAGCTGCTTAAACGCCTCCTGCTTCTCTGAGCAGCTTCAAGATTATTTCAGGAATTTAAAGTCCTATTTGGTTTTATTCAGCAGCTCCATGTTTGTCTTTTTAATGCAGCATTTATTCCAGGTTTGTGTCTGCTGCAGAGACTTTGGTTATTTTCAGATGCCAACAGTAGCTGAGGCCTCTAAAAGCCCAGAGGAGCATCAGAGTGTCGTTGGCTTTATTTATATCCTGGAAGGCTGAGAAACGCTGAGAGTCAGAAATATCCAAACTCAGCAGGAGAAAAGCAGAAGAAATCGTCTAAAGTGGTTAAATCAGATTTTGGTTAAACCCTGATTTTCTCAGGGTTGTTTTAAACCTGAACAGTCAGCAACAAACATTTCTGCTATTCATCATCATTTTTAATCTGGAGTAGCAGCTCAGAGATCCCACCCTTCACAGATCAATTCTGCTTTTACCTGAATGAGCGAAGTGCAAACGATGGCTCCGGCGTTCACCATGGGGTTGTGGGGCTTATCTGCCAAAACAACAGGAGTTCAGTTAGCCGCCGCCGTCACAGCAGGAGTTCACAGAAAAATCATCAACAAGCGCAGAACAAACAGACCCAACACAACACAAATAAAGTAAAGGGATGAAGGGATTCATTTAAAACAGAAACTCGAAAAGCAAACATTTTCTACAGGTTTTAAAAGCTGAATGAGCCAGGTTAAATTAATACACTTTATTATGTATTTATTTTTAATTATGTCCCAATTTATTAGTCATTTTAAATTTTCATCATCATTATTTGCTTTACATATTTTATTTGTGTTGTATTTTTATTTGCATCATTTTATTATTTTGATTTGTATCACTAATACCTTCCTTAGATATACTATTTTAATTTTTAGAATTATTCTCATTCTTATTTATATTACTACACTCCTGACCCCAGTAGGGACAATGGTGTTAGAAAATGGATGGACAACATACGTTCATTTTTTTCCATTATATTTTATTTGTAATCTTATTTTTTAATTTGTATTGTCAATTTATTTTTAGATTTTTGCATCATTCTTATATTTTTATTTTTACTCTTAACCAGATGTTAAAACACCTGGAAATCCAAGCAGAGCTGCGGGATCTGGAAATCCAAGCTCTACTTTCTGTCAAACTGATTCTAGATGCAGCTCTCTGCTTCTGACAACCAATCAGCGCAGGAAGTCTTTACTGCCAGTTAAACCACGTCACGGGAGAAAACAGCCACATTCCTCTCTACGCAGCAGCAGCAGCAGGCTGCAGATCCGGTTCTGACCCGGTAAAGTCTCACCGTCTTCGTTCAGGAAGAGTTTGTTGAAGCGCAGGCCGCTGGGCTCCTTCCCGATGAAGCTGTGAACATACTCGGTTCCGTGGTCATGAACCGCCACGGCGTACTTCAGGGGCTTCACACAGGACTGCAGGCAGAAAGGGACCTTAGTGTCGCCCACCGTGTGCCTGTGCAAAAAACAAAAGCACTCATTAAAGGTCAACATACAGCAGGAGGTTAAATAATCAGAAGCCTTTAAGTAGATCAATAAAACAGGTCATAACCTCATAACAAACAGTTTTATCTTTATGGAGTCGTTTTTCCACAGATACACGCTGAGCCAATCAGAAAGCAGCTTCAGGTACACACCGCCATTAATCATTGATCAGTACTACTGCGAATTATCTTCTTGTACAAGTTTCCCAATTTCAGAGAAATAAACGCCTTTAGACGTGAAGTCTAATGTCTCCATGTGAGGACATGATGTCCTGAGGACAGTGGAGTCCTCTAATGGGAGAACTGGACCAGGAACAACTAACATTTGCTCTCTTGACAGTAAACTAAGCTTAGCGAAACATAAAACATGTTTTACAAAGTCCTACGAAGGCCACTTAAAAGTGTTATTTTGCATAAAATAGTTAATTTTTAACATAACATATCTATTTTTGCTCACATACTGTGTTCATTTCTGACTGAAATACTTTATTTTAAGGTACAATTACCGCTGCTAAGCTAGCGCGGCAACTAGCATGCTAGCGCCGAAAAGCTAACAAACTAGGACCTGTTATTTCGCTCTGAAAATAGTCTACATTAGACTAGTTAGCAGAATAACAAAAAATATATGATGAACGCTTGATGGAAATCATATCCATGATGTTAGTGATCGTCATCAACCTGTAATTAATTAATTAATTAACCTAAAACTAAAACGGAAACTCGTTACTGCTTCTTCAAAGCAGAGCAAGATGTAGCACCGCCACCGTGTGGTGTAACTCGGTACAACACCTCATTAAATACTTCATGTTATCAATAAAAAAAAATAAATAATGTGGTGCCCGTTTATTTTGTGATTTTGTTGTTGCTGGTTTCATGCTGATGTACATCTAAAGACATAAAGCCCTGTTGGTCCACGCTGTTGTGTAAAATGTGGCGTTTCAGTGGAAAACATCGAGTTGGTGCTGGAAGTCTCACCTCTGTCCATCGACGGTGCAGAGCGAGACGGCCCACAGGTCCGGGCTGAACTTGGCGAGCTGAGGAATGTAATCTGCTACCTGGAAAAAGAGGCGAGGCCGGAGTGAGAAAGGTAGGCATCGCCTTTCAGCCCTGAGGTTCAGGGTTCAGTGGAGCGCCTCCGACAACAACAACCCGTCCAATCTGCTTCTGCAGAGGAGAAACGGACAAATCCACCCACAGACGACCGAAACCAGCTGCTGATCTGAAAAACTAGGTACACCCCATGAATCTCCTGTTTCCAACATTTCCTGAAGGTTCCACCACAGCTTTTCAATCAGGACGAGTCTGGACTTTGACTAGGCCATCAATCCTCCACCACAGTGCTGATGTGCTGTGCCTGGTTTCCTCCATCTTGGTCCAACGTCTCTGGTCTCCTCTGACCAGAGGACATTGTCCCAGAAGTCTTTCATCCAGCGCAGCTGCTAACCTCAGTCCAGTTCTTGTTTTAATTTTATTTTTTATATTTGATCATTTACTTAGTTTAGATTCTTTATTTTTTATCACCTGCCTGTGTCATTTTTTGCCAAAAGTTTTCTTCTTTGCCTTAAAAAATGACAGGTCATTATTTTAGGAAGAAGATTATTTGTAACTTTAAAAAGTAATAATTTAAACTTTAATTTTGTTGTAATTTTTTCACTGGTTTTATTTTTTCATTTTACTTTTATTATTTTACTTTCTTGCATTATTTGTATTAATTGTATTATTTATCGTTGTAATTGTTTTTTTCACCAAGTTTTAACATTTTTACTTTTATTTAAAAAAATTCTACTTTATTATATTTTTAACTTTCTAATTTATTTTTATTTTTGAAATAATTTTTATCTTGGGAATTATTTTCCTCTGGGGAGTTCAGATGACCTTTGACCCTTCCCCAGCTTCTCCTCCAGGGTCAGTGGGACCTGCTGATGGAGGTGTGAATCTTGTGGCAGCATCAGGGGTGTACTTAGTTTCTCCTCGTTGCCGTTTTGGCTCCATCTGAGTGCAACGTGTACATTTTCCATGTTTTTGACAGCAGGTTTTATTCTCAGGCTGCAGCAGCAGAACATCCTGCAGCGCTGAGTGAAAGTAGCAGCTCTGATTCTTCTGACGCGTCTGAAGGGCAAATTTCTCCTGTTTCAATCCCAGCAGAGAGCAGCAAACCCAGACCAGGCCGACGATTATGAATCCGAATGCAGAAAATAAACAATAAACATGAAAAAGCAAAAACACCCCAAAACCTGTCGGCCGTAGGGACACACCTGCCCTCCAGAGAGGTTTTTGGCTTTCTCATAAAGCTGGTCAATATGGGAGGTGAAGGACTGGAAGTCGGGGATGACGAACTTCTTGCGGAAGGCCTGAGTGAGCAGGACAATGTTGCTCTGGACACACCTGATGAACAGAACCAGACAGCATGCTGAGACAACTCGGCGGCGCCATGCAGCTGCAGTTTGCCGACCAGCTCAGCCACTCTGAAGTCTGACAAACTGGATGAGAGTAAAAACTGATGCAGAGTGGAGAGACACAGCCAGAAAGCCGTCATTTCTGCTGTTTCCACGGGAACCGGGTCTGAGTGGAACAACCCGCGGTTCCGGTGAGTCCGGCGGGCCTTACTTCTTGAACAGGTGGCGGTCCAGCGTCACGCCGTCCGGAGTCTTCTTCAGCGTCTCCTTCAGAGTCTCCATGCACTCCTTCAGGCGGGGGTCTCCGGTCCGAAGCCCGGTGGCCTTCAGCGCCTGGCTCACAGGGTCAAAGGTCGGTTACAAGGCTCTGCTAACGGGAACTACAGGAAAGAAGTTCTGATTGAGGAACTCACCGTGAGGAACTTGTGAGCTGGAATCTTCTCCTGACCTTCAGCGACCGTGTAGAAGAGCAGATCCTCCAAACTGGGCAGGATTCCTGGATTCCTCCTCCTGACAGCAACAAAACGGAGAAAAACTCATCCGCTTAATGACTGGCTGGCACCGCTAACTGAGGATTGACATTTATAAACTGGAGCCAATTAAAGATGCTGCAGGTAGTGAAGTAACTTGTGATCGTCCTTTAGAGGAGGAAAGTTTTCATCTGTTCTTTATTTCTGTGTATTTTTCCTTCCAGTTGATCTCCTAGGTGCTACAATCCCAGTTCCTGCCAAACTTGGACATTTCCACTATTTTTCTCATAACGTAATAAAATAAATGGGAATAAATGGAGCCTTTGTCACTTTTAACCCCTGAAGGATTCAGTTTTAAACCAAAACAGAGGAAACGCTGACAGGAAATAAAACAATGAGCAGCTCAAAACTTTCCAACTTCCTTTTACTCTGTCAAAAAGTGAACTTTAAAAATCTGCACAGCCTAAAACATTTAAATTAAATGAAAGAAGCAACCATCTTTTCTCTGGGATTTTTTCCACATGAGGAAATAATTAACAGGCTGCAGCTTTTGGGACGGAGTGAAGAGTTTAGCAGCAAACAGAACAAAACTACCAGCTCTGATTATCATCAGCAGAGCTGGAACTAAAACATTCTGGATGATAAACTAAAATATTAGCATTTATTGAGATAAATGCTAATATTGTTGTTTTGACACCATTTTCAACTGATAATGGAAAAAAATTCCCTCTGAAGGACTAAAACTTTAATTTTCAGTGGATCTGCTGTGAAGTGAAATGAAGTGAAACACTGGAAATAGGAAACATTTAAACTAGAAAACAAGAAGGAAATGAAAACGACAAACGACTGAAACCATAATTAAAACTGATCATGGAAAACCACTAACAGAAAGAAAATCTCTGAGCTCATTTTAACTATTGATTATTGAGAAACGCCGAACGGTGAGAGTGGAAGATTATTTTAGACTTAAATTATCAAAGTGTTGATGCTTTTAATCATTAAGTAAATATTAAAAAAACTTTTTAGTATTTAACGAGTCGGTCAGATATTCTGATCTTTGGTTGATTTGATTTGTTAATTTCTATTAAAGTTAATTTCTAGTTGTCTTGGAAACAGATGGATGGATGAACAGATGGATGGATGCTGGAGCTGCTGCTCTCTCCTCCATCTTCCTTCCAGCTGTGGTCAAACCTTCCTGGTTTCCTGAACTCAACCAGCAGGTTTGACCTTTTGACCTCCAGACTGACCGACTAGTCGGCACAGTAACCGACCACGGACTGGCCGGCCGCCGGTTTGTGGGAGGAGTCAGAAGACGTTTGGGTCAGGTTAAATCAGAACCGGTGAGGACAGAGACACTGAAATATTTATGACATCACAAATGACTCAGGCTGAAAACACAAAACACACCAACGACCTTCACCGTTCCCCTGATCGACCTTCACAGTTTCCCCTGAATGACCTTCACAGTTTCCCCTGAACGACCGATCAAATACCATCTGATCGGTCCCTCCCAGCCCGATCAGATGGTATTTGGTAACTTTTTGTCTGCAGCGTTTGGTTCTGCGTTCCAGAGATTCCTCGTTGCTGCAGGCGGATTAATAAAGTCAACATGGCTGCTGCTCCATTCATGCGTTCATCCAGCCCTCATCTGCACACATTGATACTGTAAAGTGATTTATTTTGGAGCAAATTTAAAACCAGAGCTGAAACTCAATGATTCTGATGATTAATTACATTTTTTATTTTAACCACTTTAACTTTTCTAAAGTAAAAAATACATTAAAAGATGCAAATAAACAAATAATTTATTTCTATTAGAAGAAAAACATGTTTCTTTAAAACGGCCCATTTTTATTTAAAGTCGGCAGGTAAACATTTAATATGATTTTTGGTAAATAAAAAATGCAATGAAAGCATTTGACTGATTTGTTTTCCAGCAAACGGCCATTTTTGAGTCCGTTTCTCCAGATAACAATTAATCGATTACTAAATAGCATTTCGTTTTTTATTAACTATTATTTTTCTTATATAAATTAGATTTATTATTATTATAAATTAGTTTACTAGTATTTCAACTAATCCAATTCATTGCTTCAGTCCTGCATAAAACCACAATAAAACGGACTGAATCAGATCAGTCATGTGTCAAACGGCCTAGTCAAAGAAACCTGATTTTCTCAGATGTTCTCCATCCAACCTGAGTAAAAACTACAGACGTGTAATTAATCATGTTTATCATCCACTTCCAATTTTAGCTCCCAATAATCCTAAAAATAAAAAACGTTTTTTAAATTTGAGCTTATCGAGGGAACCTGCTTGCATTGTGCTCTTATTTTGAAGAGTCAGAGCAGGAAGGCAGAGCAGCAGTTTCCAAAACAAAGAGGCCGATCGGTTTGTTTATAGGGGATCAAACCATCGGAGCGGATCTAGAACTACATTTTCTACTCTGTGAAAACAACGAATCTGAAACTGAAACAGAGAAGAAGAACGCGCCGATAAATCGACAGGAGATCGGGAATCAAACCGATTTTATCTGACTCTGAAATATCGCCACACTGCTGCTAAATCAGGACATTCTGCACTTTAATAAATAATCAGCAGATTTTCTAAAGATCATTGATCAGTTCACAGAACCAACCAGAGCTGATACCTCAGAGCAATCACCTGCTGTCAGGCAGCGATTAATCGTGATTAATCGACTATTGAAGTAGTCCACTAATCGATTAATCAGTAACTGGAGTACACAAACTGTAAAAAATTATTTACTGAAAGAACAAAACATTCAGAGCAGAAATTAAAACATTTCAAATTTAAGATGAAAAAAACTTTTATTCTGAAAACCTGTTCTACCGAATTCATCTGGTTCAGTTTCAGATTCACTTTCTGGAAATATTCTCCCATTAATCACATTTTCTCTACAGTTATTAATCAATAATTATCTCTGTATTGATGTTCAGTTTTAGTTTCTCATGTTGGAAGCTGCAGATTGATCCTTTGATCTGTTATTGACTTTTAGAAAACGAAATGTTAATTTTATCGTTTAATGAAGGAATCAGATTATCTGTTTATTTGCATTTTTAATATATAAGAAATGCTTCAGTGGTTAGATGAACATTCTGCAGAATAATTAACTTTTAAAAAATCTGATTAATAGATTAATCATTTGAATAATCGATTACTAAAGTAATCAATCGTCCATTGTGTATTTACTGATTTGGTTTTATTAGTTTCTGTTAATCGATCAGCTGATATGAGGAAACTTTCCTGTTTTATCAGAATCATGTTTTCCACCATGCAGCAGCAGCGGTTTGCCACGCTTTGCACATTTCCCAGAATGCAACGCTGCTCTGCTCCTTCTCGCCACTCCCAGGAGAGTAAACACTCCACACGTTGCCACGGTAACCAGCTCGTCCAGAACGTGTCCAAACTGATCGGACCGAGCCCAGGAACCCGGCGGTCGCCTGGAAACCAGCAGAGGAGTGAAGGAGCAGCCGCCGCTCTATCGGATCATCAGACGCCGTCAGAACAGCGAGAACGCCCGCCTGCGCGTTGACGTCAGAGGAACTGTCGCTTCAGCATACGAGACAAGTTGTGACGAAAATAAGTCATTGAATTGTTTTCAATGATAACTAGATAGATATACATGCATTGTCGTGGTTTCAAAGTGTATTTAAAGCAGCTGCAGTCAACTTCAACACGCCGTAAAACTGATTAACCTACTGAACCGCCGAGTCAGGACGTCATACAGCTGTTAATAACAAAGCGTATGAGGATCTACGTCATGATTCTATGTTGCAGATTAAATAAAATCATATGGTAATGACAGAGTATAGTTGTCTGACAGATACAGCCGTCAGTATGATGATCTGACAGAACACCGGCCATGGACATGAAGACATCAGCGATAAAAACTCTGGGACCAGATTATTATGACACTAAATATTCTAAATCTAATCTGAGATTTCTGAAACATTTATTTTATTTGTGGAGTTTGTTGTTTTCAGCAGGATCACACTACAGCAGCTCAGAAACAAACATTTAAACTCTTCAAACCTGGACTAGATTATTCTACAACAGCTGGAAATTTGGTCTTAAAGGGGCAGCATCACCTGTTCCCCATTTTACAGCTTAATAAAGAAAATATGTTTCCTTTAGTTGTTATTAAAATGCTATTTATATCAAATATGACTTTAAATAAATTTGATTTCCTGATGTAAAGGCTTAAAATTGTCTAAGAACTGCTGCTCTTCCTGAAGCTCCGCCTCCAGGAAGTCGTCCCAACATGGCTCCTCGATTAACTCTTTAATGTTTTTACCAGCGACGCTCTGAGCAGCAGCTCCTATTATGAGCTCAGCACCTGTTTGCTAATTGCTGCTGGTTAGTCCGAAGGAGCAGAGAGGGGGAGGAGCTGCGCCTGGAAGGCGGGGCTAGGTCCAGCCAGGTGTTTAGCAGCTCAATAGTTGCCATGGAGATTAAACTATTTCTCCAACATGAAAGAATCAACGCAAAACTCCAGGGAAAAACATAAAAACATGGTGAAAAGCTAAAAAACAGAGTGGATTTTACATGACACTGCCTCTTTAAACACTCTGGAATTAGAGGAGATTAGAGGTTTGGATCCAATTTTACAGTAAAATCCAATAAAAATGAAAAAACTTAAAAATATCAGATTTTCTTGCCATCTTTTAAAATTGCTCTATGTTTATTTTCCAAAGCTCTTTCCTAGATTTTAGCTACTTTTCATGACTTGAACTCTGACCTTTAAATTATTCGAACATTATAATGATCTTAAAAAAAAATTTCAATAAGAAAAAAAAAAAGACTAATTTTAGTTTGTCATTTTAGAATAAATCAGAATAAAAGGAAAATCCTCCGACACTTCCTCAGGAACAGAATAATTACTGACTCACACACTTTTCATTTTTCTCACCATGCAACACACACGCACACACACACGCCAGTTCCACTTTGCTGCGCCACGCTGCAGACGTGAAGTCGGCGTCTACTTCAGAGCAAAGCTGGACCGTTGGGTTGTGCTGTGGTGGCGCAGGGGGTTAGCGCGCCCCACGTTTGGAGGCGTTAGTCCTCAATGCGGACGTCGCGGGTTCGACTCCCGGTCCCGACGACCTTTGCCGCATGTCTTCCCCCCTCTCCCCTGTCTGCCTACTGTTGCAAAAAATACGAGCCACTAGCGCCACGAAAACTCTTCGGAGAACAAATAAATAAAATCTGGACCGTAGATCTAAAACACTCAGATTGGACTTTTAAACATGCAAAATAAATTACAGAAATAACTAATGAATTATGAAGTCTCCGTAAACAAAAAATTATCATCCAGGTTTTTGGTAGAAAGAGAAAAACAATAAATCAAGAAAATTACAGTGGGTTTGTTTTAATCTATTATGTGATTGATTTATTGATTATTTCGACAGGTCTATTTGAGAATGCTGCTGTTATAGTTTACACAGAAAGAGAAAATTAATTTATAGCTTATAAACATTCCTGCATGTTTCAGGTGTTTTTCAGAGATTTCAACACACCTGCAGACGTCGGCCAATCAGGTGTCAGTCTGACTCAGGTGAGCTGAAGGAGGAAACACCTGCAGAGGATCATGGGAAACATGATCTAAAATAACTTGTCTGGGTGGAGCTGCTGATCCAAGAACATTCACTTTTATTTCTAGGAATTCAGGTAAAACCATTATCAATATCTGTATTGGTCCCAATATTGAAAGTATTTCTAGATCATTGTTCCAGATCTGAATACTTTCTGAACCATTTGAAAAGTTTGTGGCAGTTTGTTTTTGTCAGTTTCTTTATTATTTATCTTCCATTGGCTGCTATCCAGACCTGTCACAATAATCAATAAATCAATAAAATGAATAAATAAAAACAAACGGGATAATTTCCATTTGCATGTTTTTCTCTTTCTACTAAAAACTGGATGATAAAGTTTTCGGTCTGGACCTTTGTTCTCAGTTTGTTTGCAGATATTTCATAATTCATTTTATTTGTCATTTCTGTTGTTCTTTTTATTTACTATGGATATTTAAATTCCAGTGTTAAATGTTCATTAGAATTTAAAGTTATTGATTTTGAAAATGGTTTCTTGCATTATTTTGACATTAACATTATATTACTTGAAAATTGTCTCAAATCATCATTGTTGTTATGACTGACTGTTATCCTCCTAATTGGCTGAACTAATTAAAGTTGTGTTGTTTTAAGAGTTTGACTTAGATTCTGAAGCTGTTGGTGTGAGTTATCAAATTAATTTTTTAATTCAGCACATTTATGTCTGTGTTTACAAAAACAAACGTTTCAGCTGTTTTTCCTGTATCGGCTGGTGCTAAACCTCAGATATCGGTATTAGAAGTGAAAACAGTGGATCGGTGCATTTAGATGTTAAATATAACAAATAATTATTATAAAGTTTACATGTAACAAATAGTTTTTTAATAATATCCATCATACTTGGACCTGGACTGGGTAATAACCCAGACCAGGTTCAATCTGTTTATGTATTTTAGATTTTAAACTCCTAAAATGTTGTGTAATAGCCCTTTATCCCAGCTCCAAATCGCAGGCTGACTTCAGAGCAGGAACCCGCTGGGGGGTAAAAAGCGCTCTGATTGGCCAGATGGAGCCATAATGGGGTTAATTCAACGTGTTGCGGTTTTAAATGAAGCTCCAGTCAGAAATGAACAGTCACATGGTGAGTAGCCGCTGCTACCCGGGACAGGCCGCGTTAACACCGCCTACACTGGATGGTCTCATGTTATCGGACGTCACCATATGTTCATATTCTAACTGGGAAGAGGCAGCTTTACGGGTTACTTATGACATTTTTATTCAGGCGGTGAAAGGACGCCGCATCCGCTCATGTGCGTCATGACTGACCGTGACCCCCAGCATACCCCTCCTCCCCCGGGAGAGAGAAAACCAGCTAACGTACTTGTCTCCTTCGGCCCCATCCTTCTTCAGGTGTTCGTCCAGCTCCACGGTGGATGCGCCTTCTGTTTTCACGCAGTAGGAGCGGCGCGGTGCGGAGCAGGGCCCGGCGCGGTGCGGCGCGGCGGCGGCAGCATCACTGGGGACAGAACCGAGGCAGCGGCGGTGCCGGGGCGCCGGGTACCAGCTCTCCTGGGTGCGGCAGGGGAAGGGACGCTTCACGGTGGCTTGAAAACACTCCTTCAGGACTGTGGAGAACCTAAAATGTAACATCTCAATCCTGTCCGGCTGTGGGGGAGAAACGTGGGTCCTAACGAGTCGGTCTGGAGTAGCTGCTTCTCGGAATGAAGAGAATCTGGGCGGCGATGAGTCACCCGACACCGCGCTCCACAAATAAATACCGCCGTCTGGCCCCGCCCACCTCTGCTCTGATTGGTAGAAACAATTCCGCTTCACTTTTTTCTTATAAAACATGTATTACACTGGCGCACTGCTTCCCTCTATTGGCAGATATTAAAACTACATCTGACCGCTGCACAGTTTTCTGTATACGATAAATATTTAATTAACTTCAACATTGACATTGAATTGAGAGTAATACTAACAATCATTTTATGATATTAATGACACATCTATTTTAATACTAAAACGTTTTAAAATTTATTTGCCCCATTTTTTGGATTAGTGTTATTTACAATGACTCTTTGAAGAATTTGAATTAATATGAGTTACAGCAACATTTAATTTAAATAAAGTATTTCTGAGTTTGAATTTGACTGGGTGGATATAAAAATCAACTGAAGCGCCCCCTGCAGTTCATTCCAGTTATATGATGGTGTTAAATGTGCAAAAAGTAAAACTTTTAATGTGAACTTCTGTCAAATTTTTATCTCAAGACATAAACCTAGAAATTACAGCCTCAGTTTGTCAATAAAACAATGTCGAAAGGTGAGAGAATATCGGAGCACCTGACAGACTAAACGCAGGGCTCAGAAAGCCCATGAGCGTCATAACGTCGTTGTGACGTCATCCAGGCGTCAGATTCAGAAGTTGCCACGAAAGCAAAGCGGGATGAAGTGGAGGCTGGTGAGCTGCGCTGTGTGCGTGTTTCTGGGCTGGCAGCTCGGTTCCGTCTGGGCCGGAGCCGCTGGAGCAGCCGAACCGGAGGACCAGGTCCAGATCCAGGTTCTGTTCAGGCCCGAAGAGTGCAGCAGGAAGAGCAAGAAGGGAGACCTGATCAACGCTCACTACGACGGCTTCCTGGAAAAAGATGGTTCCCAGTTTTACTGCAGGTCGGTTCTACAGGAGACTGGTCCAGTTTACTCTAAAGAGGTTCTGGTTCTGGTTCGGAAACTCACTGGGAACAGCGGGCTGAATAATATGGGTTTGTAAAATTACAGTCATAATTTAACAGCAATAATTTGGGTGAAAAAGGAAAATGAGGATTAATTTTTCAGTCATATTTTCATTCATTTATAAAAATTTCAAACTAATTATTTGTTTAGCAATATTTAGCTAACCAACTAAATAGCTCCTAACTATACATGTTTTTGTCTTAAATATTGAAGATGAATATTTAGCTTACTAACTAAATATTTAACTTCAAACTCAGTATTTAGTTTGAAGCTAAATATTTTGCTTCAAACTAAATATGTATCTGAATCTAGTAGCCTGGTTTGCAAACTAAATATTTAGCTTCCAAATAAACTAAATGCTATTTAGGGAGTGGTTCTAACTAAATATTTATTTTGCTAACTAAATATTTAATTTTAAAACTGACATTTATAAATTAATAAATGAACCTTCTTTTCTTTTTTTATTTTATCTCAGACTAAATAAACCAAATTATTGCTGTTAATTTTTCACAAACTTTACAAATGGTGCCCAAAGTCAGATTAAAACATGTAAAAACAACCAGAGTTGATCAAAGAGCTGCTGAGACAACATGGCAGGATGATGCAGGCGGCTTTATGATGGGAAGATAAGAAACATTTCTTCTATCAATAAAACCTCCTTCCTGTTTCCTGGCTGGTTTTTAATCCACATGGAAATTCTGCAAACTTCCACAAATCTGAACTGAAAAACTCAAAGTCTGGTTCTGGTTCTGGTCCGTCTGGACTCGGTAACATGTTGACTGTTTCTGTTCCAGCCGGTCAGACAAGCAGGGTCACCCCCAGTGGTTCGTCCTGGGCGTGGGACAGGTCATCAGAGGCCTGGACGTCGGCATGATGGACATGTGCGCCGGGGAGAAGAGGAAGGTGACGGTTCCGTCGGCGCTGGCGTTCGGTCAGACAGGAAAAGGTTGGTCTGCCGAACAGGAAGTGGACGTCCGGTGGGACCGGGACGTCCTCCGTGTCTTCATGCTGTCTTGTCCTCTCTTGCAGCAGCGCCCTCTGTAGGCTGAGCATGCTCAAAGGGTTTTTCTTTGCATGCGCTGGAGCTGGCTGAGATAACTAACGCTGTATCTGTGCCACCTGAAGGGGGCGCTCACTGGTTCCTGCACTCCAGGTTCGAACTTCCTGCTGAAGTCTTTTCTTGTCATGAATAAAATGCATGTTCCTTCCAGTAGAAACTCATTTTCTGTGATTATTTCAGGGTTTTTACAGAGCGATTTAAGACGTTTAAGGTTAAAGCGGTTCTGGTTTGTGTCTCTGGCTGACGAAGGTCCGGTTCCTCCCAACGCCACGGTGGTGTTCGAGGTGGAGGTGCTGTCCGTGTCCAGAGGCCCCCGCAGCATGGAGGCGTTCGGTCAGATAGACCTGGACAAGGACAAGAGCCTCACCAAGGCGGAGGTAACGCAGAGCCTTCCTCCATTTTCTAACTGTTCCTTGTCCAGACGCTTCGAGCTACTAAAGAGAAACTAAACCATAAATCTAGTTATTTTCTACATAAACTGTCTAAATTGGTTAATTGGATTCTAACTTTGTTTCAATGTAAATTGACATTTTCATGTAAATTTGCTTAATTCTGTAATATTTGTCCTAAAGCTGTCTGAGTGCTGCCCTCTTTGGGTTGAAGGTGGAACTGCAGATTAATTTTCTGATTGGCTCCAACTCGGTTGATTTCACTTTGTTTTTTAAAAAAGTTGCTAGATTTGTTTATAGTTGATCTTTTATAAATATGGTCAGATTTATCACTAGTTGCTTTTTGAAAAAAAATATTAAGATTTGTTGCTAGTCGCTTTTTTGAAAAATAAAACAGTTTCTATATTTGTCACTTTTACAGAAAAAAAGTTGTTATGGTCTGAAAAGTTGCTAAAGAGAACAACAAAGTTGCTGCTGTGCTTCTTTCATGTTGACCTCAGCTAAAATCCTCTTAACGAGGCAGTAGAGGAAACACCTGCGTTTATTTCAGGGGCAGCATTGAGCAGTGGTACTGCCCCTCCCACACTTGTTGCTTTCTGAGAAATCATTGGATTTCTCACTTTCTGATAAATCAGGGGGTTCATGTTTTGCCATTTGGTAACGTGTTTGCTGAGCTTCCTGAAGGTGTGCTCCATTGTGTCCAGGTGAAGGAATACCTTAAGCTGGAATACGAAAAGGGTGGGAAGCCACGAGACGAGCCGTTCTACGAGAAAATCCTGACCGACATCTTCTGGAAGAGCGACAAGGACCAAGACGGGAAGATCAGCGCCAAGGAGTATAATATATATGAACGGGATGAGCTTTAGCGTCTGTGTCTGTGATTTCTTTAGAAGAGAAGAAACAGGAATCAGTTGGTCTGTTTTCATGAGTTAAACCACTTCTGCTCCCAGATTACATCCACACTTCTTCTTCTGGTGTTTTTAAAGTTAATTTAGTGGCACACATTTCTAAGTAACTGTGATTTTTATCGGTTTGGATCACGTCCACAAACCATTTCTTTTAGATTAACGGTTCTAGAACCGTAGGAACCAATGTAAACCTGCTGTAGTACCCGGACTAACCACCAGGCTGCACAGGTCATATGACTACCAGGCGGACGAACCACAGGCAGAACTTTTTATTTAAAATCACTTCTGAGGCTGGATTTATGCAATAAAAACGTGGAACAAATTATATGTGTGTTTTGATTTTGATTAGAATAAAATAAACATTAATTTCTGTCTTTTTTACGAGTAAAACCAGAAATAGTAACCAAGGGCGTAGGTTTGGTCTACGTTTTGGTGGGACCTTACAACTTACTGACCAACACCCCCCCCAGATTCCTGCCTGTTGCAGCTAATCAAAGAACGTCGATCCACGTTCTTTGAGCCAATAGCGGCATGGGTCGTCATAGTTCATAACAGCGAATTTTAAAATGAATGCTACCACCGCGTAGTATATTGAAATATTAAACTAATCAATGTAGATTTTCGTTTATTTTGTTTTTGTTAAAAAATAAATGTTGTTTTTTTTTTAAATTAATATGGCAAAAATTGGTCGGGACTATTTTATATCCCTGGAATATTGGTCGTGACATGTCACGACCGTCCATACCCAAACCTACGCCCATGAGTCACACTACAAGAAATGTTTTCCTATTTTAGCTCAGTTAAAATCAGATTAGTAGCTGAATATCGGAATGGGGGAATTGTTACTTTAAATCCAGAAGTTTACAGAATATTTAGCTTATGATACTCAAATTCGCTGGCTGAGAACCGGAAGTTCACTAGCAAAATAAAAGCTGGATCTTGCGAACTTGTATATGAACACCTGCTGATTAGCTGGCTAACACTACCGCTGTAGATCCATCGGTAAAACTTTAATATCAAAACGACTCACTCTGTTTACAGCTGAAATGTTTACACGTTGAGAATAAAACGAAGCAAAAGACGCGAGTCTCGCCAGGAGTTCAGAGCTTCGCAAGACCCGGCTTTTATTTTGGTACTCCACTTCCGGTTATCGACATGCGAAACTAAATACCAGCTTGAAATATTTAGCTTTATTAAATTTGTTTACAGCTATTTATTCAGTTATCAAGCTAAATTTGTAGTTTGAAGCTGTGATGTTTATAAATTGATAACAGTGAAAATGTCACTGAAGAATGAAACTCCTTTTTGTTATAAATAACCCAAATAATTACTGTTAAATTCGATTATGTAACGTTACAAACGGCTCTCAGGTTGTTTTATTGGCACGTAAAGCATTAAATGTTGGTGATCCTGAAGCTTCACACCTCATGGTTATTCTGATCAGATTCCTTTAAATAAGTCATAAAACTTCATATTAAAATACTTTATTAATAAATAAACATCTCATATCTGCACAGTTTGGACAGAGGGAGTTCTGCCGGTCAGTCTGGGATCTTGATCTGGATGGGCGTCCTGATGGCGGCGGCCCTCACCTCGGCTGTGATGTCCAGGCCCAGCGGAGCTCTGCAGCAGAACCAACAGAACGGGTCAGAACCTGCAGCTCATGTCAGTCTGAGGGTTTGATCCGCCGGGTCAGAACCGGGTCAGTACGGTAGAATGCACTGGTTATGTTATGATCCAAAAATCTACTGTAAGCAGTTTTTTATTTAAAATATGAATGAGAGGAAGTGAAGCCCTGACCAGAACATGAACTGGTTCTGACCCGTTAAGAACTGACCTGGGCTCGTAGCTGACCTCCACCTCCGGCGCCAGGATCCCGGTTCCTTCCCTCAGACGCTCCACTCCGTTCCTGCAGGGAGGAAACCAAACGTCTCAGGTGAGCTGGACCCGTTTCCAACCGCAGCCGGGTCACCAGAACTCACCAGGCGACCATCGCTCCGTTGTCGGTGCAGAACCGGGCCGGAGGGCAGAGCAGCTGCAACCCGGTCGCCTCGGCGACGACCGCCAGAGCTTTACGAATGTACTGGTTGCTGGCAACGCCTCCAGACAACACCTAGAAAAACTCTGGGTCAAATCTGAAAGTATGGATATGCTGGGTTGCTATGGAAACACTGCAGCTTTCTTTTTTTAATTTTTAAATAATTGATACTGATTCTGAAGTTATAGTTTTCCTGCCCAGCAGATAAAATATTTGCCTGCAAAGAATTTCAAGACGACTGCGGTCAAAATGAATCATTAAAATCCTCATCCTCATACCACTTCCTGTCATCTTCTTCGTCGCTTCTGCCAGCAGAAACATCCTGTTGTTGATCATGTGACTCGTGTGATGTGAAAAATGTTTCTATGGTAGTTTTGTGAATTTTGGTACAGGTGAAAAACATCTAACTCTCTGTTGAAAAACGAGTTTTTCTGAAATGATCTTGTTTCAATTAAGCTAATTTATTTATTTTTATTCCAATCTGCATAATTTTACGGTGAATAGAAACGCAGGTATTGATGGCTGCAAGACTGAGCCGGTTCTGGTTCTGCTGGAGGTTTCTTCCTGTTAAAGGGAAGTTTCTCTCTCTGCTGTCGCCCCCTGCTGGTCAGGATGAGTGATCGCTGCATGTCAACAACTCGATGCCCAGCTGGTTTCTTCAGAAACTTTTTAAACTGATGAACTTGATGCTCTGGTTGGCGGCTAACTGAACTGAATATGATGAAGTAGAAAGAATCGGATCGGATCCAGTGGGCGGTTTCTCACCAGCGTCGGGTTTTGTGACGGCAGCAGACGGTTGGCTCTGCAGAACAGGACGGCCCGGTGCGTCCTCTTCGCCAAGTGGGAGGCCACGGTGTGCTGAATGGCGGCGGCGATGTCGTTCACACACGACAGCACCATTCCTTCCTCTACGCCTGGAAACGGATTGCTGTGGTCAGGAAGGCTAAAGCTGCACAGGAACTCCAGAGACCGTCCTACCTTCCTCAACTTCCTGCTTCTGGATCAGCAAGGTGACCTGGTTCCGCAGCCCGGTGAAGGAGAAGCAGCAGTCGGGCGTTTGTCCCATCGGCGTCGTGAAGTGGAACCTCTTCCTGTCGCCGTCCTGCGCCAGCAGCTCGATGGCCTGGCCGCCGCTCAGCGCGGCGCAGCTCGGCAGTTTCCTGAGGGACAGACGGCGCGCCACCTGGGGAGCCAAACAGCTGACGGTCAGTTCAGAACCACAACACCTAATCTGCCCAGAGCATGTTCATGAACGTACAGTGTTGTCGGATTTAGATAAATGCTCATTTCCATCAGTAAATCCCATAAAACAAACACTAAATACAAACATTTCTGATTGTGTCTATCAAATTTATCATCCTGAGCCCTGAAATTTCCTTTTTTTCCCAGAAATTTTCTGAAATTATTTTTTGAAGGGTTCTGACTCCCATCAGTGGCTCTGATTTTCCGTCGTACTTTGCAATCAAGTAATCAGCAGAGTACCGTAATTTCCAGACTATAAGCCGCGACTTTTGTCACACGCTTTCGACCCTGCGGCTTATACGACGATGCGGCTCATTTATGTATTTTTTTCTAACGGCCGCCAGGGGGCGCTCGAGCAGAAAAGGTAAGAGTGAGACAGGGGGAATATACACGTATGTGTAGGGGAAGACGCAAGTTTAATGTAACTTAACACGTCTCAGTGCTCATGAGGAAGATTAAGAAGCTCTCAGTGACTTTTACCGGTATGTTTTTTTTAACCAGCCCTGTTAGTGCTATGCTACCGTATGGGCTCTTTGCACATAGGGTTAAAGCGGCTCAATTCTGTCCGATCTATTGAAAACGGCACTTTACACCGGGTGTTTGCAGGGATTTTCCAAGGTAACAATTAATAATTTACATCGATCCGAAGCCCCAACAAGTAAACTGGAGAAAGGTTTTAAGATGTACGCCTCGTTATACATTCACAGATACGAAGGTGAGTTTTTACTTTCTTTAAACTTTGTGGC
>CAEGAG010301756.1:0-29927 GCA_903067065.1 Brachyrhaphis terrabensis | reverse complement strand
TGCTCAGAGCTGCCTACAGGCATACAAACACAACTTCCAGTTTGCCTTTAATTTGCTGAACAAAGTCACTCGCGGCGCACAACAGCGAGCAACTCGTCAAAGTCGGCATGTATTGGTAAGCATGTGCAGCAGCGTCAAGATAATCTCCTGGAGGTAAATTAGTCGTGGGGGAGAAAAGGGGGAAAGAAAAGCCTTCAGCCTAAAGGTCAAATGAAGATTAGAGGGAAACTGTACACGAGTGCACGCTGGCCTGCACCCCGGAACTGCACAAAGGCCTCATTGTGAGCGAGCGCCGCTTCTCTGCACAGACTCCCCTTTACATTCTTGGGGAGACATGACACCTGTTGGCGGTTCGGGTCAACTGCATGCAGAGCAATTGGAAAGCCTTTATGGTACACAAAACTTTAAGCTTTTAACAACCTTGTGACAATTTCACTCAGTCAATCCCATTAACAACTTCGGCTCCAAAGGGTTTGTTTTTCATTTTAATTCCCCAGGTGCCACTGTGTTTTTTTTAAGTGTGCATTTATAAAAGAAAAAGAGGATTATTATTAATTTTTTTTTAAAAGTTGCAGGTATTGGAAAAACAGAACTGAGCAGAGAAAATGTTCTTCTTTATTCCATTTTCTAAAAGCAAACAAGTCGAACTCATTACATTATTTATTCTTGAAGTGGCACGTCATCTTCTGGCAGGTTTTCTTTATTATTTTCTCAAGTCTATAACACCTGCAAGAGTATTACAAACGTTCATCGATAAAAGGAAATACTAGATTATTCTAATTATGTTCCGAACACATACCTGATGTTATCACTCAAGCATTAAAATTGATGTGACTGGGCGATGTGTTTATGGACTGAATATTGTTCATAAACAATATGAACAATATTCAGTCCATATTGAATATTGAATATTGTCCAATATGAAAAATATTCAGTCCATATTGACTGAATATGGACTGAATATTGTCCATATTCAATTCTTGATTCTTTGAATTCGAAGAATAAAAAAAAGAGTTTCCTAGAATTTGAACTGCTGATCAGCAATAAGAACAGATCAAGGAGAAATTGGCAGATTATAATCTCCGACCGACTGAAAGGTTTATCTCCAGTTTTAACATTATTGTCAACAAAGGTCAATTTTACTGCCTTTTCATCTCTAGATAACTTTACAAACTTCCTTAAAGAATCTTTGACCATTAAAAGGGAGTGAATCTGAGTTGGTATAAATACTAAGAAGCAGTGAAAAAGGCCTGTAGCACAGTTTTTTCTGGATTTTTTATTTTTATTTTTAGTAATAATGTGCCGTCTAGTAGAGTGACAAATAAGAAACGAACTCCGGCCTCATGTTGTTTTTTGCAGAGAAAAAAACGTTACTATGTGAACACTTTCAACCCACGTAATTTTTATGCAGATGTGCAAAATGTGTCTTTTTTTGTTTGTTTTTTTAAAAAACAACAACTTCCTAATCATTCACATAATAAGTGGACTATAGCTTTTTGGAGGAAATATATTTTGAAACAGTAACTTGAAGTTACAGTTTTCAGCAGGATTTTTGCGTTTTACAAGAAAAACTAAAAATGTCATATTTTTAAGATTAAAATTTATTTTTTTTCTTAATTTTTTATTATTTTTTTTCTCCTTTGATCTTTTGGCCTTTGCATTATCGGATAAAAAACAGTTCTGCGCGACAGTATCCGAGCTCAGCAGCGAAATGCTCGAGTCCGCTGTACACCTCGCAGGCTCGGACGTTAAGTGGCTCATTCAGGGGATTTGGGTGGCATTTATGGGATAACTGAACCTGCTATAAAACAGCCGCAACCTGGTGTATGCGTGTGCGCGAGAGAGGGGTTAATGCAGTGAGTCACTTTTATAAGTTCGACCCTGCCTCAGTCTCCTGTCGCTCACCAACTCGAAGAGGGAAACCGCAGCGGAGCCACAGCCTCGGAGCCCTTTCTCACTCAGGAAACTCCCTGAAACCACCACAACCTGTCAGTGTGACCTCTCATTCACATTCAGAAATGAATATTTACACCCATCTGCTCCATCAATTCCTGTAATATAGACAAACACGACCAAACAAACTGTTTTGAGTATTTTCCCACATATTCCCCCCCCTGCATGGTTCACGTGCATGAGTGTGGAAACATCCAAACCCTTGGATTCACCTCGGTGTGTGCAGGCGGCCACGTTAGCTCTCCCGCGTCAGATAGGAAGCGAAAGTCTGGAATCAAGCCGACAGCAGCTCACTCTCTCCTCTTATTTGTCAGCTTCAGGTTGAGGAAACCAGAGACGAGGTGAGCTGATGGAGCGATTCAGACCTGACACTATGGAGGGGAAGTGACCTGAAAAACTCCAAGTGACGTGCAGGAAGTAGACAGCTGTGTTAAATTACACTTTTGACTCGGGGAGGGAAAAAAAGGGAAAACATCTTCACAAGAACCAGTTCAAGCATGGAACAAAGCAATGCTGGTATAATCAGATTAATGAGGGGGAGGAACACTTTCACAATTTTGGAAATATCATTTTTCTTGTTTATATTGTGTTGATATGGACTCTGGGTTCAAAACATTAGATGGGTAACAAATTAAGTGAACTTAAGTGAAAGTAGGAAATTTTAACAATCTGATAACTTTGAGGATTTCAACGTATTTACGTAAAATATAGCGAAAATGCTTAAGCTTTGGTAAGAATAAAATGAAAAAAATTACTCCAATTGCTGGAAAAATAATAATGTTTATTGATTATTAAAGTTATAATGTTTAAATTCTTTTTAACAAGGCATCTGTTCTTGTAGCTGGCCTACATTTGGCTACTTAGCAAACATGCTGCTAGCAATTTGAGAACTTTAATTGAGTAATTCTTCTTTATTTTCCACATTATGAATCAGTTTTGTTGCGATTTGGATTGTTGTCTTATGTTCCCTTAAGCACGGAAAAAAGTGCAGCTGAACAGCAGCAACTGTTGCTGCAATTGCTGCTCTAATTGCAGCAACAATTAGAGACAAATCAGCTCTACTCTATGCCAATCCAGGTAGGAAAGCAATATGAATGATGTGGTACATTTTAGAGGACACCCAAATGCCGGCCCATGCCTCCCTGTAACTAATGGTTAAAATTAGTAACATTTATCTTGTGCATGTCTGTCAGTTGTTTTAAGTTGATGTTTCCACAGGTTAAACTGCAGAGGATTTACAAGTGGCAGCAGCAAGAGACAGACTGTCCTTTGGGGTGAGGTAGTAGGTTGTATAGTTTTAGGGTCATTCCCAAGCTGTCAGATGACTATACAATTTACTGTCTTTCCTGAAGTGACTGTGATGGCTTCGTTGTCATGGCACACCGAGACGTCCTGCAGATTTACAGGAATATCCGATTTTTTAAATGTGATA
Organism: Brachyrhaphis terrabensis; assembly: GCA_903067065.1. Lineage (NCBI taxonomy): Eukaryota > Metazoa > Chordata > Actinopteri > Cyprinodontiformes > Poeciliidae > Brachyrhaphis > Brachyrhaphis terrabensis. The sequence goes on along the minus strand of CAEGAG010301756.1, from coordinate 26,542 downwards.
ATCTGTGTGCATCCTGTTAATTTTTTTTTTTTTTTTTTTTTAACTCATTAACAAGCAGAGGCGGTCCTTGCCTGTTTGGTGCCGTAATTGCAATTACCATATGACATATATTGAAAACAAACATTAATTCTAATGTTAACTTACAGCAAATAATTTTATATCAATGTAAGCCTTTATAATAAGAAATTAAATGTTATTTTTAAGTACAGGAATATATCGAACAGCAATGTTTAGTTATGTTATCCCCTCTCACAGTGTAATGTTTCAATTTTTTAATCAGAGTCTTCTATTTGCTTACCAAATCTCTTTTTAAATGCATCAATATTTTTGTGATTTTCTTCCCTTTTGGTAGTTTTGCTTCACGTCTTTTGACTCCAGACTCATGGTGTTCGCACAGGGTGAGGTAGTAGGTTGTGTGGTTTCAGGGTTGTGATTTTGCCCCATCAGGAGCTAACTATACAACCTACTGCCTTCCCTGGAGGGCAGCAATACATCACAGGAGCGCAAGCCTCTTTATCATCTTTCTAATGACCCTTAAAACACTTGGCACATGACTGGTATTCAGTTTCACACTCGTCTCTGAATCGGTAAGTGATGCTGCTTCTTCAGGCGTTTTTCTTGAAACATGACTCCTTGTACAGATTGTACAAAAACTGTATGCTGGGTTTGTTCATTGATTCGCTATGTATTTCTTTCTTAATTAAATAAAGATATAACTGCAAAAAACGATTGAAGTCGGGTCTTCTTTCTACATCAAAGCTAATTATTGAAATATTTTCTCCTTGAAATCCTGGCATGTAATCCCTTTTAAGTAGCTCATTATATAACAAAATACTCACAGTATCTTAACAGGCTTCCGAAGCTTATCTCCTCATCTGTCTTTTTTCTTTTTTTTGTATTACCCATCTGTTCAAGCAATTACTTTCCAGGTTTCAAATCAAAGATAAGGATGAAAAGTCAAACTTTCAAGATGGGATTTTACATATTTTACTAAAAGATCATATCTGGATTTACAGCTTAAAAAAAAATCCTCAGATTTGTTCGACGCGCGCTCGTCAGAACCTGAGCAGGGTGTCGAGGTAGAAACAAAGCACAGGCAGAAACACCCACCTCTTTGTTTAAAACCCACTGAGCACCGAGCAGGAGTTTGGAAGTCAACAGGAAAACATGACAGCCAAAAGGTTTGCAGTTTAAATCCCAGGATGGGATGAGGACACATTTGAATCGTTGCCATGCATTCTTTCACAGTAGATGGCGCCAGACGCTGTCTGTGTTGGGAGGGCATTTCCACTGAATCCTGCTCATCTGCACTAATGATTTTTGCTTAATGAATCTAACACTAATGGCATAAGAGTTGGAACTATCAGGAGAATAGTGACAATTACAAATTATAGAAATAATGTTCAAATGGCGAAAATTGCTTTGCATGTATGGAAGGCCAAAAGTGCCACAATCCAAGATATGTAAATATCATCTTCCTAAAAGAATCGCTTATGCCATTGTTTGCCAGAAGTGATTTGTTTTCTTTTTTTTTCTTGTTCATTCAGCCAAAATCACTTTTGGCAAGAAATGGCATCATTGAATTATAATTTTTAAATACTTGCTCAAATATGCTACGTACATTTTATGTAATCTATAATATTTATAAAAATGTCGCTATTTAATTGAAAGATAATTGTTTCAAAGTGGTCTTCCTGTGGAGATGTAAGTGTTCTGACTAGCCAGAGTAAGAAATTTAATCATCTCATGCTGCACTGTAGAACAAAAAATCTGAATAAATATTTGAATAAAATATGCTTCAAATGTAGTCAAAACAATATTTTTAATTATGTATTAATCCAATTACTTAAAAATGACTTGATCATTTAATGTTTCTCTAACCGGTTTTAATCGAATTAACTAAGTTGATACCACTGGACTTCCATAAATGTACAACTTAAATGATAATACAGATTTATTAATTTGCAAAATTATTTAAATTCTAACATTTATAAACAATAATTTGTTCAACTGTAATTAGTCCCTCCCTCCATAAATAATTACAATATCAGCACTTATGCATGCTTTGTCTAGTTATTCATTGGATTTTCCTTTTATTTATTTTTTTCATTTGCTCTTTTTTTTAAAAGAATAAGTCACTTAGCAATTATTTGGTGTTTTGCCCTCCGTAAATTATTTACGTATTTAAATTCTGTCAGAAATGTGTAGTTTATTTTATTCCAGTTTAAGTAAACCGTGGCATTTTTGGTCCTCCATAATTAAGGCAACATGGTAACCATAACCTAATCAGAAATGAGTATGTGGGGTTTTGAGAATTATTATTCAAATGAACTAATTTAAAATGCAATGGATTTACTTGCATATTTACTTGCAATTTTAGTTAAATTAAAGTAATTATGTGTTTGTTAAATTTAGGCACTTTTGTCATTTGTATTTTCACTGCATTAATTTCCAGTTTTATTAAAACTATTTATGCATTTCATTGAATAGTGGCAGTTTGGGTTCTCCATAGTCCTGTCTCTGCTACGCTTAATTACACGCATAAATCATATTCTGTTAAATTTATAACTGCAGACAGGTCCAATCAGCGACGTCTGCTTTTTCATCCGCTCGATCTGATTGGTCGGATGTATAGGTGTGTCAAGGGGCGTTTCCTGGGGAGGAGAACCGCAGCTTTTGACAGCGGAGGGAGGAGGAAGAGGTGACGCGTCAAGGTCCTGACGGATCCGGTCACAGGACCAAAACACCCCCCTCCCTCACTCATCTGGTCTCCGACAGACTTTCAACATAATCTGGAAATGCTTCGAGTGGCAGCGGCTGAGGTAATTTATTAATTTAATCATTAAACTGGTTGTGATTTTAGACTAGTAAGCCTGTTTCTTGTAGATTTTCAACTTTGCTGCTAACTTACACCAAAACGTTTTGCCTTAGAGTTTCTGATGTACTTGTAAACACTCCAACTTTCTCTTTATTACTCTTAAAATCAGCAAAATATTTAAAAGACTCACATAGATTCTGTTTTTAATAATCTTTGATCTTAAATATCAAGTGATTGCACCTTAAGCTGCAAGTTCAGCAGTTGTTGATTATCAGTCAGTATCCTTTGTGTCATCTGGCAACATGCTTTGTTGAGTGTAGCAGGCGTCAGACACCACAGCTTCTGTTTCCACTTCTGTGGCTCTAAAGATAGAGCACACTGGGATTGGTGTTCCTCAGGGGAGGTAAAACACAATGGCTTTCTGAGGTGATGGGGAAACGTCAGGGGCATGGGCCGGAGTCATCCAGAGAAAGGGAAGTATAGTCACTCAGCATGGTCGAAACTCAGCCGGTGAATTGTTTAGTAATTTTACAGAGCAGAGAGACGTTGAAGATGTTGACCTTTACTCACCGTTTTTTAAAAATAGTATAGACTTCATCAAGTAGCACGCAACAAAGCAAAACTGTTCTTCCAAGACAAAACATAAAACAAGAAATCTATAATATTAAACATAAAAACTGATCAAGTTGATGTTCAAAGCCCTGCAGAAGTATGAAAGATCCTTATCAAAGAACAGTCGACTTGTTTTGCCAATTTGTACTTTCGCTTTGTAGTTTTTGTGTCTTTCTATTTACATGTAGTAAAGTGTTTTCATAAAGAGATAAGAAATTGAGCAAATCTCATGATTTTGCACCTTAATCCTCTTTTTTGTATGGTTCAGATGCCCTTTGAGCCATTATGAAAAATGACAAATTACAACCACTGATCAAACTAAAACAAAATGGTGACTAAATTGACTCATTGTCAGCAGCAAAGGTTACCCAGCATATGTCTCCTTAAAAAAATCAGATATTAAGCAATCTAAGCTATAAAAGTATGAAATATTGTTTGTTTAGTACAAAATATCTTGTTATATTTTGTAAACAGAAATATTGTGTACAAAACTACAAATATTTCAATGACCCTTAGCTCCCCTCACTGTCCTCTGCAGGGCACTTTAGTATTGGTTAGTATAGAATAGGGTAGCAATACTGTTCGCTGTCTTTCATCTAGGGCAAATATTGGTTATTTAAGATCCAAAAATTATGTTTTCCTCAAATTCGAACTTCCTTTTAAGATAATTAGCTTTGATTATTGACCGTCGCAAGACCAGCTGTGTAAAGGGTGGCCAAACATGCAATAAAACAAACTTTGTGAACTTGCTTCCAGACATAGCCATTGAGAAATGTCTGCTGACAGTCTGATGCCTCAGTCAGTCAGAGGGCAGATTCTTCACATCAAAGCCTCTTTGCTGACCAACAGCTGTCTCACGGTTTCACCATATGCTCTGTGCTTCATATATTCTATGACGCTCTACATTCACAGATAGACTTTCATTCTAACGTTACCCAACTGTAGCGATCTGTCAGGACTTGCCTTCTGAAATGCCGCAACACAGACTAGATAAACAAGAACAAGCGTGCGTTGTTTCAGTCACGTTGTCAATGTCTCGACACAAGAGTCCAAAGAGGCAGCGTGTTCCAGCGTTAGTTCGGGAAATGTTTGTTCAGATATGTGAACTTAAATTGCTCTGTAGATTTGTTAGCATTTCAGTGCAAATTATATTGCACTGTAAATACAGTAAGATGGACCAGTAATACAGGAAGTTAGCATGTTATATAAACGAGAGAAAGACCAGATCATTTGAGATTAGGCAGGTAAAGAACATAAATAAATGGGTACATAATGAGCTGTTGACTCACACGTCAACAAATCATAGCATTTCATTAACTGAAAGCATTGTCATTTAACCCCACATGGCCAGAAAAATCAGTTACTGTCTCATATCACAGGATCAAAAATATCCATACTGTTTATACTTCTGTATGTATATACGTCCCATGTACATGGGTTCACATGGGTTCTTACATCCATGTTAGTCTTACCTCCACTACTAACGTTTGCTTCAGTTGGGAGGTTAATCCTCCTAAAGTTGTCCAACTGGTTTAAAATGCAGCCATTTTTGATTAAGGATCTTCTTTAACCTTGCCTTCCCTGCCGTTCTGTTACAGTCTGGAGAGTGATGGGTAATCCCTATAAGTTTGGATCCCCGATCTCCAACATGGCAGCCGAACTCTACAGCCCCCCATCGCCTATTGGGGAATCCCTCCTGGACAGTCCGCTGTGTGGAGACCTGATAGAAAATCTTTCTGACTTTTCCCAGTCAATAGAAGATGACTCACTGGGATTTGATTTCCCAGAATACCAAACCACTGGTTCTGGACCCAGCAGCTCCATCCCATTGGGTAAGTAATGGCACTGAACCAATGCCCAAAGCTTAAAATTTAAGAAGCTAATGAACATAATTTCAGGACTGTTAATCTATATAGTATTGAATGAGCTTGTACCTTTTGTTTTAGTACTGTAGTTTGATATTTCTACAAAGTTCCAATACCAAAAGCATCTTTCCTTTATAAATCCTAATTTGCGGGAAACAGAACGCAGCTGCCCGGACCCTTTCATGCGCTTTGGCGTTACAATGCGTTACATCTTCATGAGACAAAAACTGAGGAAAAGTACTATTTACATTCTATTGAGGTTTTCACATACTTTTATTTTTATTTTCTTTATTTTGTGTGCGTGTTGGCTTATTGTCTGAGGATAAATGTGGTTCAGTTTCATCGTTTATGTTTAAACAATAAAATATTAAAATCATGAAAAACATCGGGTTTGATGCAAACTTTGACGCAAAGTTAATTTTTAGACATGCTGGCTTGTGCGTAAAATGTGGTGCCGCACATTTTTCGTGCGCACGCACGCTTTATGCATGAGGCCCCTGGTTAATTACCATTCCAGATTCACCCACCTTTATCTTTGGCTCGCTACAATTTCAGTTTCTAAAGGCATTCCAGTTCATTTTTGAGGATTTTCCCAATAGCTGACAGGCTACATTCAGGTGCAAATGGTACACTATGTTGTAGACATAGCAAAAAAAAAAACAAACTCCAAAGTGATTTCAACATGCTTTATTTTTTCAAACGTGGGCACAGTCTTGTCTTAAAATGTAAAAACATTATCATCGACCAGTTTGAAGTGGTTATGTTGTTTTATGATCTCGCTCTCTATGCATACTCAGTGCAATCACTGAAAAAAAAAATTGAGATATCAGTTCTTTCCATTTCTTTTAGTTTAGGATATAATTAAATCTAATTATATATATTATTATAGGTGCCTGGTGGTGATATAATTCTTTTAGAAGAAAGGAAAACAAGCTAAAGCTAAGCTAAGCTCTGTTTTTTGAGGTACCCACAACTTTTCATATTGACATTGAGGCTCCAGAACACATTAGTTTGACTTGAAACTTGAAACTCAGATGGAACACACCAAGACTTAGATATTTTTATGCTAACCTTAAAGCTAACATTGTACAAAGCCAGAGAGATTATTAGGTCAATGGAAAGAATAGTAAAGTTTAGTTTACTATTGGAAAGACAGCAGGTGGTAATGGAGCACTAAAGTTGTTATTTATAATTTAAAATCCAAACACCAAATTGTGAGCTTAAGTAAAAATAAATAGTAATATAATAAGCTAATGCTATGCTAAGTGGATGCTTCTTTAATTTTCATGAGAAAGGTGTATATTAACTCCTTGAAAGGTACAATTTCAATTATATTCTCCTTAAAAACTCTTTTTAAGGCCAATATTCTCTACTTAATCCATTTCTTTCGTCTTCTGTCTTCTGCAGATACTCTGACTCCGGCCTCCAGTCCTTTGCCTGGGGAGTGCGGCGCATCGCTTTGTCCAGACGAGGGTAGCGGCCCCCTTAACCTTGAGTGCAGGGTGTGCACAGACAAAGCTTCAGGCTTTCACTATGGAGTGCATGCGTGTGAGGGCTGCAAGGTAAGAAGAACGGGAACTTTACAGCCACATAGTGCCACCAGTTTCAGTGAACTGCGTTGGGTCGGCAGGGGGAAACGTGCAAGCATTTGTACGTTTCCCCCACGCAAACAAGACCGGCCGACTGCACGCATCGTCCAAACGCATGCCAGTCCCGTCCTGCAGAGGTGTCTGACCTCCAGGCTGAGTGGAAAGTTTCCGAGGCATGCAGGCAGCCGGGTCATGTGAGGTGGGTGACGTGGTGCCCTTGGTTCACTTGTCACCTCTGTCACACACATGGAGAGCAGTCTTCAGCGTTGACAGTTTAGCTCAGCTAAACTTAGTGTGATTATTAAATAAGTGTGATTATTTAATAAGCTCCAACACAGAGAACGCTGTGTGTGTGGCAGACCTTGAGCTGCAGCCATTAGATCCCTGTGCGAGTATGTTGAAACCGACGCTGATAAACACCGCAGTGTTTGTCTGGTCGTGTGACTTTGTCGTGGAATGAAACCCAGAGGTAAAAAACCCGTCTATTTGTTGTTTTTGAGCAAAATCTTCGTGTGCTGTTATTTCATGTCCTTTTAAACTTTTATCTTGAGGGTTTCAACAAAACAAAAGGAACACAGTTGGTCAAATAAGTTTTTCTGTGTTGTAATTTAATGTTACATTTATACTGAAACCAACTTGAAACAAGAGAGACAGACAGAAAGAAAAATACAATGGTTCAGATATTTTGAAATAATTTACTCTTCTATTAGAGAGGCAAAATGATTAACTTTGATTTGATCTCATTTATTCAGTGGGAAAAACACATTAAACTATAACACATTTTTCATTTTGTTTTATGCTATTTTACAAAATCACCAAAGCAAAACTTTACACCTCTACAAAATAAGAGCACCTAAATTACTTTTTTTTAGATTTGACTTTACTTTTTGCTTTTGTAATGACGTTTCTGTTTCCCTCGGGTTTAACTATGACGTGACACAAGCGTCAATTTCTGTTAACCGCTCTTCACAACGGGAAAAGAATCAAAGGGTTCTGTTTGTGCCTGTCACAGTAACAAGTATTGCTCAACAATAAATTCTCTCAGTAATTATCGCGATAAACCATAATGTTGTTTTGACACCATTATCAAGTAATATGTTGATAATAGCAAAAATAATGGACGTTCGCCCTCTCGAAGACCATTAAACTTTAATTTTAGAAGAACACACAACACCGGAACTGGACGATATTTTAAATATCCAAACTAAAACACAACAACTAAAAAGGAAATAAGAGCCACACACAACCGAAAACATAAATAAAATAGATTATAAAGTCTGTAAACAAATTTGCCCTACATCAGAATGGACATTATCAAACTCATTTTAATTTAAAATGTGATTAATTGATCAATTTCTTAGTTTATAGAGGTTCTGTGATGCTGTGGGCTCTCCCAGAAGCCCTGCGAAGCTTTTTACAACTCATGGCATCACGAACTCTTAAATACCAGAAGATTTTAAATAAAATCCTACAAAAAGACGTAATACTACCGGATCCTGTGATTTAGTAGTTGCTTAATTTGGAGGTTGCTGTGTACATTTCCCTTTAAAAGGGAGTCTTATGACTCACCTCTTAGGATTTCCTCCTACGGCAATCGTCTTGTCGTCAGAGCAGCTTCTTGTTTTGGCACGTAATCCACTGTGTCATAGTGCCTCTGCTCCGAATTTGGCACGTGGAGCCTGAACCTGCTGGAGGTGAACTCTAGTGGCACTTTGCTCCCACATTTCTCTGGCCGATGTTGTGCCATCATGGAAAACCCCCGGCATGCTAGCTCTGAGTGCTCTTTCTATTGTTTTATTTGTCAGAGTTCAACCCCACCCAGGGAAAGCGGGGTTCTCTGCTCTAATATTGTGGATCTATGTGGTTTGTACTTACACTAATTTGAGGTATTGCGACGTCTTGTCCAAGGTAAGGCTCGTTAGATTTGGGAATTGAAACGTTAATGTACTTTTTAATTACATCTTTGTACTTTCTTAAAGAGAAATTTACTCTCGAGGAACACTGAGGTTTTTTTGGGTTTTTTTTTTACTCTACATGTAAAATTTCTGTATTTCCATGTCTGTTCCCCCAGTCACAGACATGTATATTTGCACAACCACACATTTATCCTCCCCTTCCCCAGCTCTGTTGTCATGTACTCCTTCTCTAATGACTATCATATGGTGAACTTTATGTCCCCCTCCGCCCCCCTTTAACGGCATTCATGAAGATTTCGCCCACAAAACCAGCTGGTTCTGGTTAAAAATGACACAAAAACGTTGATATGTGACACATAATAACCTTTAATAGCAACGTGCCAAAAATGCTCCTCAGCATAAACGCAGCCAAAATGCTGCGCAGGATGATGGCTGGTGTATTTTTATGGCCGTGTGGCTCCAGATATATTGCCAGAAAATTCATTTTCCCTACTTGACAGTGAGGGTTGCAGAGTGTCCTGACTGATGTTTCATTGATGTGCGCGGGTGAGAGTAAATCAGAGGATCATATGTTTTGGCATATGTGTGACATCTGTTTGCTTGTGTTGGCTCAGAGCCTTGAGTGAGTGTTGGAGGGTTGTATCCTGTCTCGCCCAGTCGGGGAGCTTTCTCGGAAAGATTAGTGTTTACGGCTTTTTACGGTTTTGATTTCCATCCCTGCGATAAAGAAAGAAACAAAAGAGGGTAAAAATGACAGAATAAGTAGATGCTGCAGGTATATTATAGGAATTTGCTAGAGAGTGATTACCATACTCAACTATTAAGGGAATTATCTAATTGAAAAATATATATTATTATTCTCTTAAATCTTAAAAGGCATACAAATGTTAATAAATGTATGAATGATACATAGTCTGCAAAATGTTTCTGTGGAAATTAAGACGTTCATGCATCCCTGAACTTTTTGGTTCAGTGAAACATGGTGGTGGCAGCATCTTGCTGCGGGGATTATTTTTGGATTTACATTTATATTTTCCTCTAACTTAATAATTATGTGTTGCTGTGTTTCCCAGCATGATGCAGGCATTTAAGTCATTCAATTTTGTTTTATGACACATAATGAATGACAAAACCAGAGCGTTAACGTTTTTGTCCCTCTGTTATGACTCTACTGCTTTGTTTTCCTGATGTTGGAACAGGCAAATATTACTTAACACTCTTAAGCTGAAGACGTTCCTTTGTTGATGCTTTAAACAGCCGAATCTGAAAAAACAAAATTCACCATACAAAGGTGGTGAAGCTCAAAATTAGAATAAGAATTAACCTAATTTGTTTGTTTTTTTTCTATGCAGAAGCTGGAAGAGCAACATTAAGTGTGTGTATTAATGTGCATAGGCTATTTTAATTTTTTTTATAAAAATATGGCTAATCAGCATTTTTTTTGCGTGTCTCAATCAGGGTTTCTTTCGGAGGACCATCAGACTGAAGCTGGAATACGATAAGTGTGAACGCAGCTGTAAGATCCTGAAGAAGAATCGAAACAAATGCCAGTACTGCAGGTTCCAAAAGTGTGTGTCTGTGGGGATGTCCCACAACGGTAAAGTCTGTTTTAAATCCACTTACCGTTACCACGTTGCTACGGCAACGCTGTCCAAAGCTACGGTTGACAAGCTGATTTTGTTATGTAGCCAGCTGTAGATAGCCTGACTAACGACTACATCATGCTAATAAATGATGTGGGTTTTTCTATGTATTTGTTTCAGCAAATGTAAAAACAACAATAGATTAATGTTAATTAGTTTACTGTTATGGAAATAACTGATGTGTTTACATTAAAAAAAAAAAAAAAGAAGAGTTGCATCGTGATTTTAATAATCTGAAGAATTTAGCAAAATTCTGATTACAGCTTAACAAAAATTAAAAAAATAATGGTAAAACTAATAAAGCAAGCTAAAAAAGATAATTAAATATGGGCATCAGTGCTAAAAAAAAACAACAACCCTGATGTACCCAAAGTTGATTGGAAACAAACGCTTAGCAATATGCTTGACTCTAACAAAGTGTTGGTTTGGGAGCTGCTGTGTTTTTTTTCTGTTTTGTTCTCTATTTTCCTTTGTCTAAGCTGCATGTACTGGGTCGCTCCATGCTGTGTTGTGTCAACATGGATCAGGAAGGAAAGGGGAAGGTGTCGTAGACACGTGGGTGCAGTTTTAATTCAATTTTGCAAGCAGTTTGACGATATTTTGTATAATAGCTGCAAGAAAGTCTGTGCAGCCATTTGAGAGCTGAAAGAACTTCCAGGTTTCATCAGAGCCCTGCATTTTCCATCACTGCAGACTATGAAAAAAAACAAAGAAAACATGCTCAGATGTAATACCTGTAAGATTTATGAAAGCAGCCATGTAGGATGACAGTGAAGATCTTTTTCAGTCAGAATCTGCATGTGCTCTCCACAGCGGTGGGACATGTCCCTCTGTGATTTACCTCGGGTTTTTACATCCTTTACACCGCCGGTTATTTATAGAACCACGTCCTGTTGCAGCTGGTTCAGTACGGCTCTACATCTGGTCCGCCACTTGCTGTGACCGCAGGGAGGTCAGCGGGTTTGTTACATGGAACCCTTAAAGCAGGTTGAAACGTGAGAGGCGCCGTGTGGCGCACCGAAGAAAAGCAACGCGGAGCAGAATTGTTTAAACTTTCTTGTGTTTGCTATAATCTGATCCGGTTTCTGTGCATGTTATGAAGTTAATAGGACTTCTTCTGTCCTCTAGCCATCCGGTTTGGTCGCATGCCTCAAGCAGAGAAGCTGAAGCTCAAGGAGGAAAGCAAGGTTGTTGAAACAGAAGTAGAAGACCCGGTCAAGGCCGACCACAAGATCCTGGTCAGACAGATCCACGAAGCCTACATCAAGAACTTCAACATGAACAAGGCAAAAGCGCGGCTCATACTAACCGGAAAAACCAGCCAGCCGGTAAAAGAAGAAGAAAATTGAACTGTTTTTATTGCAAATGAAAGATAAAATTTGGGATTTCTGATAAAAGTTTTAAGTATTCTTGTACCACTTGTAGTAAATAAGTCTTTGATGTCTTCATTTAGTATCAGTAAAAATGAGTTTGAGCTTTAAAGCTAACAGCTAATCTGAGAGGGACCAATACAAGAGTGGATGATCTTGAAATAATCTCCAGTGTCAAAAAACATCCCACCAGTTTCTAGTAACACTATTTTAAGAAAATGAAGCCAACATCAGGTTGGGTTTGGAGGGTTATTTACAGAGAAACCCATGACTGTTCGCACAGGAAATGGATGAAACACGTGGCTTTCCCAGTCAGCGTTCGTATAAAAGTAAGAACTTTTAAAAATCTATGCAATACTGGATGGACTATTTCTGCTTTTTAAGGTTCTTTACGTCTACATCTGAGTAACTGACTGAGGAAACCATGTAAGTTTCCTCTTTTCAGCTCGTGTCTCACTCATAAAGCTTATCGGTGACGCGCTGCCTCCCACATACATTCCTTGTGCAAACACTGCAAAAGCACAAAATCTTACTAAGCATTTTTGGTCTAGTTTCTTGTGCAAATACTTCAGTACAATTGAAACAAAACTAGATTAACTTACATGTAGCGTCTCAGAACACCAGAGGAGCTTGTTTTAGGTCACTAGTTCCTTAATATTGATGAAAAATAACTATAAGACATTTTCCTCATAAGTTATATGGGAAGAATGTGTTGTTCCACTGGCATATTATTTCACTTATAATGTACTTTTAATCAATATAAAGGAATTATTTATTTTAAACAAGCTCCTAGATGTTCCTGTAAAGTTAGTTTTGTCTTATTTCAAGTGTACTAAGATAGTTGCACTACAAACTAGACCAAAAATACTTGGTAAGATTTTGTGTTTTTGCAGTTTATAATAACTGAATTAAAATAACCAATAACTTGGACCAAGAAATCTAGTTTCATACTAAAATTAAGAGAGTTAGCTACTGCAAGCAAAAATATTAACTTCCTAGAACCCTGAATTATCCCGTTTAGCCCCGTACTATGCACAACTTACAACCATTGTCTTCATCGACAGCCTTTTATCATCCATGACATGGAGACGTTTCAGCTTGCCGAGAAGACGTTAGCGGCCCACATGGTAAGGACTGAGTCTGCGGAGCCTGAACGTCATCTTCAAACTGGGCAGATAACCCCGGCGCTGGTTTGTGAGGAGCTCCAGCAAAGGGAGGCTGAGGCCAGGCTCTTCTACTGCTGCCAGAGTACCTCAGTGGAGACGGTCACAGAGCTAACAGAGTTCGCTAAAGCTGTGCCTGGCTTTCAGAGCTTGGATTTGAATGATCAGGTTGATTAAAGAATCATCTACTTGTGATTCATTCTGCAGCTGGCCCACGTTTAGGCAGATTTTATACCTTTTCTTTCTACATCTGAAGGTGACTCTCTTGAAATATGCGGTTTACGAAGCGCTTTTCACCCTTCTGGCCTCATGTATGAACAAAGATGGTCTCCTCGTGGCGCGTGGCGGAGGCTTCATCACCCGGGAATTCCTCAAAGGTCTCCGGCGGCCTTTCAGCGACATGATGGAGCCCAAATTCCAGTTTGCCACTCGATTCAACTCTCTAGATCTGGATGACAGTGACCTGGCCCTCTTTGTGGCAGCTATCATCTGCTGTGGAGGTAACCTTGCTGCATATTCATTTTTTCTTTTCAAGCAAAATAAGAGTGCTACTCTATGGGTAGGCATTCTTAAAGATACACAGTCCAAAATTAGCAATAATTTGGTTTATTAAGCCTGAAATGAGAACAAAACATTATTTGTGTTATCTTTTTACTGTAACTTTGCAAACGGCAGTCGGTATTACTGAACCATTCTTCCTTCTCAGACCGTCCAGGTCTGGTGGATGTACCGCTGGTGGAGCAGCTGCAGGAAAGCATCATCCAGGCCCTACGGCTCCACCTGCTGGCCAATCATCCAGATGACGCTTTCCTCTTCCCCAGGCTGCTGCAGAAGCTGGCTGACCTCCGGGAACTGGTAACAGAGCATGCACAGCTGGTTCAGGACATCAAGACAACAGAGGACACTTCACTGCACCCGCTCCTGCAGGAAATCTACAGAGACATGTATTGACAGAATGAGTTGGAGTTCATATTATTGCTAATAAATTGAAAGTGCAGTTAAATTATCCGCACATTCTTCAAGCAATACATGCACTGATTGACGCCTAACAGTATGAAACACAGATGTCCTTAGGTGCGGTTAGAATAGTCCTATTTATTGTGTGTATTTATTCAAACCTACCTAATCTGGCCTTTTCTATGTTAGAGAAATACCTGAATCTGTGCTGTAAATACGTGCTGCTTCAGCAGATGTACTACACATGACAACGTCTAATGTTACATATTTGTATGAATCTTTCAAAGTGCTGCTTGAAAACTCAGACCTCAGCTTAGGTTGCCTATAAGCTTTTCTGGCTGTTTTAATCTGCGGAGTAAAGCACGTCTTTGTGTGAGTCCTGTGAATTCAAGTCTCTGGCCAGTATTAAATATTTGCACTAAAAACACACTCATCTGTTAAACTGGTCCATGCAGTATTTTGTAAATATATCAGGAATCCAATGACGACGGAGGAGGACAGTAAGGCGGCTGCCAAATAACGGAGATCGATGCCTTATTTTCTCATCTGTGACTTTGAATTAATCTTGTATGCAGTAATTAAGTTTTATATTCTATTTTTTAAAAATCATGTACAGTACATGTAATTCTTTCTGTAAAGTAATTATTCTGAAGAAGTATAATATAAATTAATATATAGAATGTTTTTTTTTTTTTTTTTTGCAATGCTGTGATTCACATTTAGATACATGCCTATGAAGATGTAAATTATTAATATTTTTAACCACAGTCCCAATTGTCGCAATGTTACAGATTTTTTTATTTCCATATTCTCGTTTGTCTGCAAATGAAATAATATTCAAAAAGCAGGATTTTGCAGGCTTTCTTTTCCTTTGCCATTACACCAATCACACTATCAAGAGGATCTCTAATGTAAATAAACCAGTCTGTTCAGTAATACCCAAACAAATCATTTCATCCAGACATATCAAATACTCTCTGTAAAAATAAATAAATAAATCTAACATTCTACACATATCCATATTGTCAGATATGAACCATCTAGACTCATCGAAGACCTGCATAACCTGCATTTTCAGACTTTTACTTGGTTTCAATCAAGTCTCACATATGATAGTTTTTCCATTCGTGTTAGGGATTATTCCTGCTCTGTAGTTCCTCACCATTTTGGGGCTCCCAGGGGTCCATTTCGAATCCACTGCTGTTTATCTTGTACATGTTGCCCTTTGGGCAGATTTTTAGGGAACACAATGTTTCTTTTTACTGCGTTGCGGTTAGTTTTCTACTCTGTATGCATTTTATTATTTTTGTTTGGCTTAACTGTGAAGTACTTCCATCAGTTTTTGCTGCTCTTAAAAGTGCTAATGAAATAAATTATACCTCGACATAATACAAATGTTTTTTAGGAATACTAACATGAATAAAAGGTTTGACATGTAATATAAATGCATAAAAATGAGATTTAGTAAATAAAGTTTCATGTTGTTCATATTTTCATTGATAGCTAGGTATATAAAAGACTCAACTAATATATTATCAAAATTCAAATGAATCACAAAAAACACTAATCACGTTTTTGTTCTTTAAGAATACGGGCTTTACACCCCCAGTCCAGTTGGTGGCGCTACTTGCTCACACAACAGGATGGGTTTCCACTGAAACCAACTTTCTACTTTTAAACAATGGCGCAAACTGCGACTGAAACGCCTCAAAACTCATTCAGTTGCCAGTTATGCGGTTTGAGCACCTCCTATACCTACTACGGCCAGAAACCACCCAACACCAGAGCCATTGTGTAAGTTGAAATTACGTTAAACGCTCATTTGCGAAGCGGTGTGGTGCTAGCTTGTGCTAAAGCTAACAACGCTTCATCTTCTGTGGTGTTTGTGTCCACACCGTAACTCCTTGAGCTTCTGTGTCGTATTCAGGGCACCCTATGATCTTAATTGTATATTTTATCATAGTAGTGCTTTTAAGAATAGATAAGTTAAGTGTAATCGGAGCCTGAGTGCTGTTTCTGCCTTTTATCAGGTTGCTTGAGGAATGTTTTGTGGCTAAGGATCCATTCAGTCCGGATAAGGAGAAGTTTCTGGTGTTGGGATCTGCATGCAGCCTATGCAACATGTGTGTCTGTGTTGGACCGGTAAGACACATGAACACCTGTCTGATAAAATATAAATAAAATATTCTATTGATTAAAAAAGAAAGAAAGAAAAGATATACACGTGTCCCAGGTTACATTTACTTTCCTTTAATTACATTCCTTATGTTCTTACTTATCATTATGTATTCTTAAATAGAGAGGTATGGGTGCTTTCGTTTAAGCATCATAAAACTTCACACGTTTTCGCTCGCTATTAACACCTGGATGCACAAGTGGTTTAATAAAGAGTTATTTTGTAACTACATCATGTAAGCTCCATCTTTTTCTTTTGTGCAGGACTGCAGCCTGTTCTACACCAAGAGGTTCTGCATGCAGTGCGTGAATAAGCACCTGGACCAGTTCCCCCATCAGATTCGGGCCGAGCTGGCAAAGAAGAAGCAGAGTTCAAAGTCCGGCGTCTCATGACACACGAGGTCCTCCAACACGCTCACCAGACCTCAACAGAACTTGTACTTTTTGTGGAATTGTTCAGCACTAGACATACCGGTGGGGATTGTGTGAAAACCTTGTCAAGTCACAGAAAATGTAGCTGGTCCTGCTTTTAATTTGAAATTCAAAAGCATCCTTTATGTTAAAGGACACTAGCTGTCACTGCCTACTGGTTGAAAATATATATATAAATGTTTCAAATAATTCATACCCATTCAACATTTTTATCTACGTCAAACCAAAAACATCAATTTAGATTTTGTTTAGTGGAGAATCATTTTCAAGCAGAACAACAACAACAAAAAAATAACACAAACAAACAAGGGTTTCGATTGAAAAATGTGGAATTTGTTTGTTTCCAGCCCACTTTGCACCTAACTGGTAAGTCCACCTTGACCCATAAGAACCATTCTTATGGTGAAATACGGTGGTTGCAGCATTATGATGTTGGAGAAGCTTGGGGTCTTTAAATAAATAAAATCCAGGTTAAGCAGTAAATTTCATAAGTCATCTTTTCACTAAACCTATTGCACTTGTGTGTAACTTTTAAATAAATGTCAAACAACACAAAGTTCCCCATTTGGACTGAAAAGAAGCTTTTGGGATTCATCCCTTGGTGTCTTTCCTGTTCCTTTTTGTCCCCGGAGAGGAATATTTTCCGCCGGTTCTGCGTTTTTAACCGATCGTCCTCCCGCCTCGTCTCTGATACCCCCCCCCCCACCCCTCGTCCAGCCGAAGCCGATCAAAGGTCCGTTTCCAGCCCGGCTCTGGCTCTAGATCGGGGCCGCGCGCACGTTTACAGCAGCACAAACACATTATGGATTAAGTGTGATCCTAACCCGATAACATCTATATAACAGATGGCTCCGGCTGCCTTTATCACGAGATGTTTTCAGACTCTGCGAGGGTTAATTGAAACAGCATGGCCTTGAAGGCAGGCCTCTCCCTCTCTCTCTCTGTCTCTCTCTCTCTCTCTCTTATTTTTTTTCCCCCTTTACTGGCAAAAAGGCTGCAGAGGAATCCAGATGATAATCACCGGGGAGTGGATGTTGGGACATTGTAAAACTTACGCGAGACGGATTTTTTGCTGATTTTATTCACTTGTTACAAAAGTGATGCAAACAAATCCCCAACGAGGAGGAGTTTGCTATAAATTTAACTCCACCTCTCCTCCCCCCATACACGCCTCCTTCCCTTCTCCCTTCTTCTCCTTTTGGTGTTTAAATTTTAAACCCACATCAGCGATTACACCCAGCGAAGCACACAAACCACACCAGTGCCAAAGTCTCACAGCGATAGGCACCGAGCCAACAGTGACATCAGGGCTCCACGGCTGATGTCATGGCAGAGGTGAAGAGCTTTTTTTTTTTTTTTCCCCTGGTCCTTCTCGTGGAAGAGCTGCACCAGAGTTGATCCTAAAAGCCCCGGCCTTAACAGAGTTACCGCTGTTTGAATCAAGGCTGGTGTTTATGTGACACCAGATCAGATGGAGCAGTGATTGATTCATGTGATAGTGCATCCTGCCCCAGAGCGACACTTCATTACACTACTACTACTACGACTGCAGGAGGCATCACGTGTTTACTGCCTGTTTCATCCTGCAGGAGCATGAAGACATGCACGTGTGTCGATTAGAAGGCGTTGCAGGAAACGCAAAGCCTCGTAAAAATGCTCAAGCGTAGTGACTTGTGTCACATTTCAACCACAAACTCCAATCTATTTGGATTTGATTGGATTCACCAACATTGACCCCTAACAGGTAAGGATGTCAAAGCCCTTTATGGGGTTACCTGCTCTCAAAAATAAGCAGCTGAATGCGGGGTGCTTGCACGCCACACTGTTCAGATTTCCACCTTTAAAAAAAAAAAAAAAAATGCTCCCTCCGCTCCAAACTTCTGCACTACTTCTCTGCTCTGCAGTTGTTCCCACTGCCGCGGATGGGCGGTGCTCCAGCCTGACGAATCGCTTCTCTGTTTAAATAGTCAAGTTTCCTCCTTCGCTCACATCTCTCTTTTAACGCCATGTTGGCTGTTATGGCTTGACTTGTTTTCATCAGACTTTTTTTTTTTTACTACGAACCTGACAGGAGTGGTTGCGTGAAGAAGAAAAAAAAGAAGAAAAAACACCCCCCCTTTCTGGAGACCATTCCGGGTTTTTTTATTATTAAGGCGTAATTTGGATGATAGGCGCGGAGGATGCCTGCGTCGTTCGTGTGACTTTGTATTTGGAGGGAATACTACTTTGGAATAGCAGTTTTTAAAGGGACCGACACCTTGTTTTTTTCCCCCTTTCCTTTTCCTTTCCTTTCGCTGCGAGTTTTTTTTTTTTTTTTTTTTTCATTCTCGTCATATGTGCAACAACATGTCAGACGTTCGCCTCTCTAACGCGAGCCCCACGGTGGAGCGGGTGGACGCGCGGCCGCCGGACAACGCCAGGTCGGTCCGCAGGGTGCTGTTCGGCACACCTGACCCGGAGGAGACGCGGAAGCAGGCGGAGGCTCTGCAGCGGCAGTCCGTGGAGGCTTTTAGGGACACGTACAACTTCGACCCGGTGGAGGACAGGCCGCTCTCCCCGGGGCTCTACGACTGGCAGGAGGACGAAGACGCGCCGGAGTTTTACCGCAGGCCGCCCCGGGGGAGCCGGCCGCCCCGGGGCGAGGCAGGCGATGGCAGCCCGGAGACGAGGAGGGGGAGGCGGTCGGCTCACAGCAACGGTTCGCGGAAGCGATCTTCAGAATCTGCAGGTGAGAAATCTCACTTCTTTTACGACAACTGTCATGCATTTAAAATTATTATTATAATTTTTAAATAGATGAAACGGGAAGAAAATAGAATAATTTAATCAGCGGTTTGCAATATGTTTGTTGTTCTACTTTTATTGCTGATACGATTACATTTTCACGTGAATTCGTGTTTATATATATTTGTCTTCTGCGGGACTTTTTCTCGATCTGAAGAAAAGTGGAGGCGTTTCCTCCGTGCAAACTTTTTCATTATTATTATTACTTGTTTATTTTTTTGCACGCTATGCATTCATCAGTGTTGGTTTTGCAGGTCACTGCTCTGACGAATGCACGAGTAACGGCAAAAAGTCGCATTCCGACAAAGACGACGATGAAGAGCAGGCGCTCGGTGCAGGAAGCCAGGCAGAGCAGCAGGAGGAGGAGGAGGTCCCATGCTGAACGGTGCCAGGTTAGAAACCATTTTCTCTTCATTGCGCTCTGAATGGCCGCTACACTCTTCTCTATTCCGCGTGCTAAAGTAGTAAATATGCATGCACAACATCTGCACTCACTCTCATGTCTCAAGTTTTTCTGCCCCCCTCCTCACTTCCCCATGCTTTCTCGCTGTGTGTTGTGCGTGAATGCACGAGTAGTATCACGCATAAGTGAATCACCGGCCCCGTTTCCTCTGCGTCCCACAGAGCGCTGAGACCTGCCGCTGTAGGCTTCCTCACCACCTGACAGAAGACCAGGAGAAAAACAAAGCAGCTTTATCGGAAAGAAGGGAGGAGGATGAGAAGGCTGCACAAGCACTGAATATGTACACTATTGACTTTTGGCACTCGTATTTTTTCTATTATAAAATTGCCTCAAAAGCAGCAGACAATGTAGCAGTGTGCAAATTGAAATTTGCTCATATTTTTTTATATATATATGTATCTAAAAATATATAAATATATATATATCTACTACCTATGTTTCAGATGTAGCAAATAATTGGTTTTCATACCTTTTTTTGTGTAAATGTGTGTATGTTTGAGTTTGACTCAGGGACTTGCAGTGCAATTCCCATCAGAGAAATTTGAAAGTTATTTAGTATAAAACAAAAATGCTAATTTGTGTCATTATTCAGGTATTTCATGTAAGTTTTTATTATTATTAATATTATGAGAGAGAGAGAGAAAAAGAGAAATGCAGATTTCAATCATCAGGGTCACATGGAAGCAAAAATGTTCACTTTTTCTACAGTGTTGATGTTGAAGGCCCCACCTGGTCCGCACTGTGTAAGATGAGGATCCGTGAAACTGGGAACAGCCATGATAGATAAAGTTTACAGTCTTCTTATTTTCCCTGTTAATATTTTATTTTATTTTCCAAATGGGATCAGGTTTGGGAGGGAAGGGTTAAAATTCTTAAAACTGCTGAGTAATATCCACCTTTTTTTTTTTTTTTTTTAAAGAAATGTTTGCAAATAATCTTAAACATTTTATTTTGTAAAATTCGGTGACTTTCCATTTCAGCGACATACTTGCTCCCCCCTCCGTAGGTAGGTGTGGTCCAGGGTAACATAGATGGAAAAATGTGTTAAAACCACTGGGCTTTCTTCTTTATGCAAATATGTGAATCAAAGAATGGTGTTTGTGGTGTGACATTCATGTGGAACATGTAATTAATTGCACTATTCATTTCTCATTTAAGTGAGGGCAGAAATACAAAGTGACACCCCCTCACTTTGTGTAAAACTTTGAAGTGTTTTTTTTTGTTGTTTTTTTTGAAAAACACTGTAAGGCTATACTAACTTATTTATGTCTTTTTTTGTGGGTTAATGTTTAGCTTTCCAAAGCAACATTTTGTGCATTCTTGTAGATATATATTTTCATCTTTTTTTTTAAGACGAATAAATAAAATTGCTAAACTGAGTCAAATAATTGTATATTTTACTTTATTGGAAGCACCAGTCCGAACAAAACGTAAGATTTAATCGCTACATTAGGTAAGAGATGTGACTTTTGCCTTGACTAGACAGATGTTACTATTTGACAACTCTTCCATAAGGTTCAAATTAAGTTCAGAGACTAATAGATAAAAATCTCTTTGGACCAAAGAAGAAAAATAAAGCGTGCATTTTGTGCGTGGAAGCGGCAGCAGAGTGCAGGCCGTGACTGCTGAATCCCTTCAGTCTGAAGTTAAAAAACAACACGGTTATGTCCTGAGGAAAGCAGGGGGGGAGGAAAAAGAGAGGGAAAAAAAGTTTCTGGTTATTGGCATTCCCGGGCTCCAATCGCGGCAGAGGGAAGAAAAGCAGACCACTTAGCTTCCAGCCAGTCAGAGAGCTGTGGGAGGGAGTCGAGACAGTACAGACTGTTCTTTTCATAAGGCACACACCACCCAATTAGTTTCATTGGCTGTCTCTTTCCTGTTGATACTAGTGTGTGTAGGAGTCAAGTACAGAGAGTGTGAGAGAAAGAGCTCCTCTCATGATATCTCACACTGGCTCTGAGTGTCCGCAGGATTTACGAGTGAGCTCATATATTTTTAGTGCCATTTTCAACATTTTTCTGCAACAATCCTCCAGATTGTCTTTGACGCTGTCCTCAAACGTAGCAACCGCTTTTGCAGAATCAGACAGTTCTGCTCATCTTATCTCTCGGTCAGGAGTTTATTTGACACCTCCTCATCTGCTTTATGCTTTGTCAAAACTTGAGTATCCTTTTGTTTTTGTTTTTGTGACAAAACACCATGTTGGGTGTAATAATGTCGCTGAGCTCTGCAAGTTATGGAGATCTTCGCCGTAGAAGAAATTGTCAGAGCAGGCCGCACCTATTTCCACTTCCAAAACTTCTGAGTATTAGTAACTATTTTAACACAAACTTCTCCTTGATTCCGTACACATTTGACAAGAAAAAAACCCAAAACTGTTATTGTTAGTCGCGTGCATTCGCCTTCTGTTTCTCAGTAACCAAAAATATAGCTCTTGTTAAGCAAAACATCCCACATAATTATTTTAAGTACACTTTTATTTTTAGAAGCTCTTGCAAATGTTGGACTTTTGTATAGGTGGGTGTATCCTGGCCATATGCTGAAATATTCTCTACCTGGTGAATAAATAGGTTTTATACAAACATATATCCTTATTCTAACCCAAAAGTTTTAGTTTATGCAACTAATCAATTAGCTGCTGAAAATATGGACAAATGCACCTTAAAGGGAAAGGCTTAAGGTGCGTCAAAAAGATCAGGATCTGCTGTAGCCATGGTAACTGTTTACAAAACACAAGACGTATGTCCAGGGCCCGCCCTAAGTTGTATTGGGGCCTGAGCAAAAGTTGAATTGGGAGCCCAACACATCACTATTAATGGATAAAGTATATTTAAAGTGACATGCTGTGCTTATAAGTCATCAAAAAATTTAATATCAGAGAAAGGTAACATGAGTTTCTATAAAATTCAAAACCAACCTCGCCCTATTACCGCCTAAACCTAATGAGTGGTTACGTCACCCAAGACGACGAAAACAGCCGTCTGAGCCGTCTGCCACTGAGTTTTAATGTAAATATACATTATAGTAACATAATACCATGTTTTATTGACATGACCTTTTTTTTTTCTGAAAGTCTGTGCTGGTTTTAGGTCAGATGTAACAAGACAAGTTTAACTTTTGTCCCGTTAGTTTGCAGAATATTTTCACAGAAGTGTTGAGTATCATCAAGACAATTATTGGCAATTATGAAACGGGCC
The DNA here is from genome assembly GCA_903067065.1 of Brachyrhaphis terrabensis. Taxonomy (NCBI): domain Eukaryota; kingdom Metazoa; phylum Chordata; class Actinopteri; order Cyprinodontiformes; family Poeciliidae; genus Brachyrhaphis; species Brachyrhaphis terrabensis. The sequence continues at coordinate 3,558 of CAEGAG010301756.1, read as the reverse complement.
TTTGTGTTCCTTTGGTCAGCATCGGTTCTGGCCATGGAGCTCCCATGGCAGCCATTTTTACAACATCTTTTTAGATGCCGTTTTTGGTTCTTTTGTGACCCTTTGGATAACTCTTGGAGTATTTTTTAAATTTTTTTTACATGAAACTGCCAAAATTGGGTGGAGTCCTTTAGAAGAAGCTTTATAGCTCCTTCCAGACTAATAGATGCCAGTGAGTTTATTTCAGATTTATTTTTGAATTTCTGTAGATTGATGGGCCATGACGTGTTACTCTTTTGGCCTAATTCATGTTGTTAGTCAAGTTCTTTTTAAGTGATTTCTTGGAATTTGTAATTGGACAACATTTAGTTTCTGTTTCCTCCAAAGGTAATTAGGAGTTCAACCACAATCAGCTTTGAAACTTTTAAGACGATTGATCGAGTTCACACCTTTAGGGTTAATCACAGTTGATAAATAGACGCACTGCTGGAAACACATCACATTTAATGGCAGTACCAAAAACTAAAGTGTTGGTATTTGGTATATTCAAGCCAGATTTCCTCACCACACAATGACACCATGTGTCCAAAGGTAGGACACGCTTTGCTCAGGGCTTTTAGTCAGATGCTTGGAACACATTGGATCGCTGTGAACGATACTCAATTTGTCTCCAAAACAGAAAAACATCCTTGGACTTGCAGCATTGAATAACAGTAATCAGATTTTTTTTTTTTAAATAGTAGAAAATATATATATATATATATATTTTTTTATCTAGAATTGCCACCATGATTATTCCTCAGGGAATAATCATATTCCCTGAGTAGCTTCATAAAGGGAGAGAACAAAAACAAACAGAAAAGAAAAGGAGGCCGAGAACGGTAGAGTTAGGAACAGGAAGAGCGGGAAAACATGCTCTTCGGTTGTGCTTTGCTGCAGCCAAGCCAAATCACATCCAGTTCAGGATGTAAACACACAAATCTGCCAAAATAGTTTTTTTTTTTTTTTTTTTCTTCTTCCTTTACACATTTTGAATTTTTTGTGTGTGATTTCTGCAGCCTGCTTGTGCAGACCTCAGATGCTGGCTGTCCTGCTGGTTTTAATGTTGGAGTGTTTAGTTTGACTTGCAGCAGGGGTCACCAGGACTATGCAGCCCTGCCGGCTCCTCCGTTCACGGACACAAACTTTCTGAGGCGAGTCGTAGAAATACACAAAGTGTTCAACAGTTTTCCTTTTTGGCAGGAGTAGTTTTGCTTTATTTTTCCCATCACACTCTTTTTTTTTTGAGGAACATATTTCCAGAGAACTTTTAAGTACTTTTAATCCATTCAACTCATTACAAATCTTTCCTTTACAAAGCACTATAGATGTTGAGCGTTTTAAGTTTTCGCTTCTTTTGTCACACTTAAATGTTTCAGCTCATTAAACATTTTTGTCCTGCAAAGATAACAAGAGTAAAACGTAACTAGAACTTGCCTGACAACATGAAATAGGCTAAACAAAAAGCAACACATTTAGAGAAATTCAACAACAAATAAGAAGCAAAGTTGATGGCTTCTGTTAGTTTGGAAATGGTTGCAAGACTTTCGAACTCCAGAAAACTGCATGAGGAACCATGATCTACTAATGATGAAACATTGTACAGTGGTGAACCTTCACAAGAAAGGGTAATCTACCAAAATTACTCCGAGAGCTATTTGTCGACTCATCCAAGAGGTCACACAACATCCCACAACAACATCGAAAGCACATCAAGTCAGTGTTCAACAGCAACAGAGATGTTGGGCAAGTTCCAAGGTAACAAGAACACAAATGTCCGACTCACATCTGCAGCAAAAAGAGTTGAAAATGCTTCTTTTGTTGAATGTCGTAGTGTGAACAGGTTTATACAAATTTAGAAAGCTAACCTTTGCTCAAATGTTGACAGGACTGACAAAAGCCAAACAGAGAGGCTCTCATAGAACATAGTCCATCAGGATTGGAGCTTTAATTTGGACAACTTTTTAGTAAACGCCTTAAATGAATCCCTGGAGTCTTTGTGTATTTTTTTTCCATAGTGCTCCACAAACCCACCAGGTTTGATCAGACCGAGTCCTGGTAGTAGATTTTATGTGTTTTTCTCAGACAAATAAACAAAAAACACGTACCTCTGTCTCAGCTTTTCTACTGAGGAGAATCAGGTGACTGAACTCGGAACAGAATGGGCCCACTGTGTTCATGCTATGGAAACAAACTTGTCTCCAAGGCTAACTGAATGCCGAGTTCCTCTTGCATCCAGACGCACACATACGAACACACAATCGGAGCCTATCATGGGGATTTGATTTCTTGCATTTGACCCCGAGGGCCTGCTGAGCTTGAAAAAAAAAACCCTGAAGAGGAGCAATTGAGCTGAAATAATTCAACAGTCAACTGCTGATGTGCTCTTGTCTTGCTTATAACCCAAGGCCTGAATATATATATCACAAGTCAGGCATCTGTCACTTTGAGCTTAGCATGTGTGGGCTTCTGCATGTGCATGGCAACCAGAGCAACATGACACCAAACACTGAGGGTATAGCCTAAAAATGCTGCTGCCGTATTTTAATATTTATGCAACTCCACAAGCATTTTGGTGCCAGAGTAAATCTGTGCGTCGGCAGTTTGCCACGTATCTGTCAGGATGTCACCTTAACTAGGTAATCAAAAAGTTTTCAACAGCAAAACAAACAACGGTGCAGTGAAAACTGCGGTTTATGATCTGTGCGCAGCTGACACTGTAGCTGGGACTTTTACCACTGAGTAATGTTTGAGGACAGACGTGCGGCTGCAGGAACCCAAGTCACAGCGAAGTTTAAGCAGCCTACTGTAATGCAGACGGTCGGTGATATAATTGCGGTGTGTCCACGCATCCTTAAAAGTTCTTAAATTAATTTTAAAAATGTAAACTGACCTTAAATACATTAATCACAAGTCTTAAATTTTGTCAAGGCATGTCTATTTGATTTTGTTTGTAGTTTTTTGTTTCTGTCAGGCAAAAGTTTAAGTTGCGCATTCATTTTCATTGCACACTGTGACTTGAGGCGGTTGCGGCTAACGCTAACTTTCTGCTAATATACCCTTTCTGGCCTGCTAGCAGAGGTGAGTAGTAACTAGATACATTTACTCAGTTACATGTAACTGTTTGGAATAAATGTACTTTTAGGAGTACCGTAATTTCCGGACTATAAGCCGCGACTTTTGTCACACGCTTACAGCCCTGCGGCTTATACAACGATGCGGCTTATTTATGTATATATATTTCTTTTAGCGGCCGCCAGGGGGCGCTCGAGCAGAAAAGGTAAGAGTGAGACAGGAGGAATATATGTGTCAAGGAAGACGCAAGTTTAATGTAACTTAACACGTCTCAGTGCTCAGGAGGAAGATTAAGAAGCTCTCAGTGACTTTTACCGGTATGGTTTTTTTTAACCAGCCCTGTTAGTGCTATGCTACTGTATGGGCTCTTTGCACATAAGCTTCCGCATTCGGGTTAAAGCGGCTCAATTCTGTCCGATCTATTGAAAACGGCACTTTACACCGGGTGTTTGCAGGGATTTTCCA
>CAEGAG010301722.1:0-17775 GCA_903067065.1 Brachyrhaphis terrabensis | reverse complement strand
GTTAGCCGTTTAGCATTAAGCTATTAAGCTCGGTTAATTAGATGCAGCTGCTATTTGTGTTACTATTTCCAATTGCAATGCCTTATTTCTGTCATATGTTTTATCGTGTGACGCTACAGAGTTGTCAGAACGCTTGTTTTTAATCTATTAATAAAGTTTGACTGACCTATCTGACTGTTTTGTTGACATTCCCTTTAGCGCAGCTCCTTCTAATGGATGCATAATGTAACCTCAGCCTCTACTGTAGCGTCTATTCTATGCGCCTTATAATGCAGTGCGCCTTATATATGGAAAACGTTTTAAAATAGGTAATTCATCGAAGGTGCACCTTGTAATGTGGTGCGCCTTATAGTGCGGAAAATACGGTATTTATACTTTGCTCACCCACTCATCTCAGTCTGTTACATTTTGTTAATCCCACCCTCCCTAACCCATTACCTCTTTCATTTCATCCTCTTTCATTCATAACCATGTTTCGCTTCTTTGTGCTGCAGGTTTCGTCTGGGGGTCCTATGCAGGCTTGGGATAAATAAGAAGACCTGTTTCCTGAAGACCAAACCCCCACGCAGAGTCTTCACCTCCTAAGCCCTCCATCATTCTCCCCAGATAACCAAATAAAGATCATTCATCCCTACAACCCTTATCCTCCCTTACAAAAAAATCCCACGAAAATCACGTTTTCACATGTGATCACATGTGGAACCATGTGATCACATGTGGTTCCCATTTTCCACATGTGGTTCACATAATCCACGAAAAATAATCACGTTTTCACATGTTCAAACATATGATCACATGTGGGTCACATTTTCCACATGTGGTCAAGTATTTTGTTCATGTGTTCAATGTTCCTTGCATCTTGTGGTCACATAATTCTCACATGTGCACCACATTTTTTTTTCACATGTCAATATCATTAGGTTATCTGTTACACCCTTATAAAAAAATCCCAAGAAAATCACATTGTGATAAAGTATTTTGTTCATGTGATCCATGGTTTATTGAACATGGGATCACATGTGCTCACATACACTTTAGTTTATGTTCCTCTGGCATAACTTAAATAAATGTTAAGTTATGCCAGAGGCATAAACTTCTACTTTAAGACAAAGCAACACTTATATTTATGTGTTAATAGAAATATTTGATAATAATGTAAAGTATATAGTTAACAAAAAAAATAACCAACAGGTGTGAAATAAAAGTACAAAAGCTATTCCTATTTGTCCAGTTATTTTTGATACATCTGTATAAATTTGAATATATTGATAATAATTGTTTAAATGTAATTGTACTGAATAACTATCTATGATGAAAGATTTATCTTGTTTCTTTTCCATCATTGACATGTCTACTGTTGCTTCTGATAGAATCCATGGTGGTATTATTGATATTGGTGTTTGAGTCATTTCTAAATCAGTCATTTTAAATTCTTTTATATTATTTTTAATTTTCCACTCCTAATTTCTTTCTTTTCTTTTTCCCAACATGGATTTAAAATTTCCCAAGTTGGAAGATCAAAGTTATTGCTTTGTAAATTTAACCAATATTTTTTTCTAGTTTTGTTCTTCTTAAATCTAACAGCATTTTCCCATTTCTATTTCTATTGCTGCTGTTGATGTGGTTTTAAATGCTCCAGTTCATAATCTTAATGCCTGATGTTGGATAATGTCTAATTTAACCGGATGTGTCTTAGCTGCTGAACCATAAACAATACAACCAAAGTCTATGTTAGATCTTATCATTCCTGTATAAATCTGTTTTAGTGATTTTCTATCTGCTCTCCAGTCACTGCCAGACAAGCACCTTAAAATATTTAACATTTTCTTACATTTATCAACAACTTTTTCAATATGTATATTCCACTGTCGTTTTTCCATCAAACCATAGTCCTAACAATTTTATACACTTTACTTGTTCTAATTCTTGGTTATATAATTTTAATTTTATTTAAATATCATTACTTTCATTTTTTCAACTGAAAACTTAAATCCCCATTGCAACGCCCATTTCTCTATTTCAATAATAACGTCTTGTAATTTCTTTACAATGAAATCTACATTTTTCCCTCTTTTCCAATATCTTTAAATATATCATTTATCATAATTGAGAACAGTAACAGACTTATAATACTTCCATTTTCTACTATATATTTTACTGATATTTCTTCACCAATTCTAACTTGTATTTTTCTATTTGTTAAAAAGTCTTTGATCCATTTAAATAATTTTCCTTTAATGCCCAACGTGTATAATTTAAATAATAATCCCTCAACCCACATCATAATGTATGCTTTTTCCATATTAAAAAATATTACCACTACACTTTATTTACTTGTGTTCTTCTAATTTCATGCTCTAGACAAAGCGTTGGATCATTAATACTCCTCCCTTTTCAAAAACCAATTTGATATTTTGACATATATTCTTTATTATTTAAATATATACTAGCCTATTGTTAATAATTTTTCTATTATTTTACATAGATTTGATGTTAAAGCTATTGGTCTGTAATTTTCTGGATTTGAATTATCTTTTCCTGGTTTAGCTATTGGTAATATAATTTATTTCTTCCAGTTCAATGGTAATTTTCCCTCCTCCCAAATTTTATTATATAATTGTAATATTATATCTTTTGATTTTTCCCATCCTGAGCTTCCAAAAACTCACTGTTTTTCTAGCTAATTGGCAACACACCTGCACTTGAGTGGACCAACCCACAATTAAACAGGTAAAAAAACAACAAAATCTAAACAGAGAAACAAGAATAAAATTGTTAATCTAATTTACAAACTCATCTACATGATGAAATGATCAGCTAAATAAATCATGTAATACAAGATAACTCAAAAGTTACTTCAAAGAAAACCCTCTAATTGGTCGAACCCAGCAAGGTAATTGATGACATCATCCAGCTATTTAAACAGGAAATACTGGGCTGGCCCCTCCCCTACTCCTGCCCTGCTGAAGATCTACAAGGAACAAACAATGGTGAGTAAAAAGGAAAACAAATACCATAAATATACTTTGAAACAAAAGAAACAAATTCAACCAATAGTCCAGAAGTAGTAGTTTTAACCTAAACATATAAGTAGATGGAAACTGCAACATAATGCTAACAAACCAGGGATAGTAAGTGAAGCAAGGTTGCAAACTAATGTTTAAATTGAAGCATTATGACCAGCTACAGAAAGTAAATGAATCAGAAATAAGAATAAGGGACAAGTGGTGAACACAAACTGAGCCACTTTGTCACAGTGTGTGTGTACATAAAATGTAGTGAAGATCATGGGAACTTTGTTTTATTAATTTTTACATTTTGTTCTAGGCCAGTGGTCCAGTGAAGCTCAGATGAGGAATGAATGGAGCAACACATCAGAACAGCCAGAGACCTCATCACCTTCAGCACTGGAGAAGGAAAACTGCCCACCTGAGCATCACCACCCACAGCAGCTTCACCTGTGGTTACTGGCACATATAAGAAGAGCCCTATACAAGCCACCAATGCCAACATGTGTGTGTGTTCTAACCATCCTTGAAGACATTAAGGAGATTCAGAGGGTTTACAGTCAAATTCTACAGTCTCTCCTGAAACAACATGCAGGATCAGTCGCTGAGGTTTTACCTGAGGTCTTGTTATCCCTCTCTGGACTGGCACTGATGGTATTAAACCCATTTCTACACATCTGGTTTCCACAGGTTTATTGTCTGGGCCTGATTTGGGCCAAATCTGTATGGTGTCATGCTCAGATGATAAAAGTTGTTTCTGGTTCTCAACAGTTTCAAACGGAAGTAAATAAATTGTTGTTTTGTGTACATATATACTTATCTTGGAAGTCATGATTCATAGCTACAAGTTTACTTTAGTATGCAGTTATGTCTTATAAAATTATATGAGATTGACATGTGACCTCATATTCATCGTCAAAAGTGAATAACATGAAGAAATTGGAAATTTTCATGCTAAAAAAGGTGGTTCCATTATTTTATTATTGTATTTATTTTCAACCGTTTCACACCTGTTGCATGTGTTGAAAATGTGTATACCATGTGATCCATGTGGGTTTCACATATCTTATGTATCAATGTCTCACATGTGAAACATATGAAAAGTAATGCATGTGTGATATACATGGGCACCTGTGTATCACATGTGATTCCCATATGTATCACATGTGATACATATGGGAATAACATGTGGAAAGGAGTGAATCACATGTGGAAAGGAGTGAATCATATGTGGAAATGTGGAAATTGTGGAAATAAGTGAATCACATGTGATTCACATGTGGAAATGAGTGAATGACATGTAATTCACATGTGGAAATGTGTGAATGACATGTAATTCACATGTGGAAATGTGTGAATCACATGTGATTGACATGTGGAAATGTACAAATCACATGTGAGTCACATGTGGAAATGTGTGAATCACATGTGGAAATGTGTGAATCACATGTGAAAATGAGTTTATCACATGTGAAAATGTGCAAATCACATGTGGAAATGTGTGAATCACGTGTGATTCACATGTGGGAATGTGAAAATCACATGTGGAAATGAGTGAATCACATGTGGAAATGTGTGATTTACATGTGGAAATGTGCGAATCACATGTGGTCACATGGGAATCGTGTTTTCACCACAAAACGTTCCAATATCACACGTATACATGTGCTTTCATATGTAATTCACATCTTTCACACATCATTCACATGAAAAAGTTGTGTGAACCACATGTGTGGTTTTCATGTGATCACATGTGAAAGTCACATGTGATTTTCGTGGGATTTTTTTGTAAGGGCTTTCGTCTACATCCCTCCATCTCTACAGCCCTCATCCCTTCATCAATAAATCTTTAAATGTGGCGTGGTCTTTGCTAGTGAATGGTAATTTGGGAAAATCCTGCTCTGGTGTCTCTCTACAACAAGCTTAACCACACAGAGCCAAAAGCCTGCATATTACTGTGTGAAGGGCCATTCTTTAAAAAAAAAAAAAAGTACTGTGTAAATTGTTTTTGAAGTAGATTTTTCTTTAAAGAGAAAATGTTTTATTTGCATCATACATTGTTCCTTTATGTATCACATAAAGATAACATTATTGGATCACAGTCAGGATGTTTTCTGTGTCTGCTAATGAGGGTGTGCAAACTATTTAAACAGGTGTCTGCTGAACTTTCCCAGGCAGGTTGTCTGGGAACTTGCTGTTTTTCCCGTGGCCTTCGCAGCACGGAGATAGAGTTTTTAGTTTTTGCATCCCATAGACATGATAGTGAATGAGCATACAGAGCTGAACTGTTTCGTCTGCCTTTTCTCTCTCCTTTGTTTTGGTCCTTGAAGATTAAGTCTCTGCCTTGGTTAGCTGAGAGAGGTGAATATAATAACTATGTAACTCTGAGTTCGTTAGAACGGTTATTTCCTCAGTCCATGAACTTTCTGTTCTCCGGCCGTAAGAGCAATAAAGATGATTTTGCTCCCCGACTTTTGTCTGGACCTCAGTCTCTGAATTGTGCACTTCACATGTTACAAATGTAAAGTGCTGAAAAGATGTTATAGTTTTGTGCTATTTTCACCTGACAATATTCTTTTTGGTATTTTTATAACTAACAGCAAATACAAAAGTGCAGTTCATGTTTTCATTACTCAAACTCTTACTTTTTTTTCAGATTATGCTTGGCTAATTTGTTTTTACAGTTTTGAAAAACTAATACTTTTCAAAACCTTTTCTACTATTTAGGGGCCTTGTATTAAAAGACAACATCAGTATAAATACTACGACATGCAATGTGGACAATAATAATATGTATTCTCTCTGAAAGTTTAAAGAAATCACCTCAGCTTCAGACTCCCTCTGGGGGTAGTGAGTTCCCCCTTTAGGGATGTTGTTCTGTCCTGCATGGAACCTTGGTATGGGCCAGTTGATCTGAGTCCCTTCACTGCAGAACAGGCTGTAAATAATAAAGAAATGTAGATAAATAACCATAAATGAGGAAATTATACTTAGTGTAACCTTGTCTATATCAGTGAGCAATACATTGTGTGAACAATTATTAGGCAGATTTTAGTTTTGACATCACCATTTTTTTTTTGCATATTTTCCAACTCCAAGCTGTACAAATTTGAACGCTTATTGAATATATACATATCCAAGGCCGGCCCAAAGCATAAGCAAAGTAAACAGCCACTTAGGGCCCCAAGGCCCCCCTCAATGGAGCTGATTTAATTTATTATTTTAGTAACGATTTCTATGTCATTATAATAAAACACAAAATTTCATAATGAAGTGATTTGTTTTTACAATAATATTATTTAATGATGTATGTAGAAATCTTTATGTTATGGACAATAAGAAAAGAAATTGCTCTTGTTGTCAGAGCAGTTTCTGACAACAAGAGCAATTTCTTGCTCTTGTTGTAACAAAGAGCAACAAATTGCTCTTTGTTACAACGAGTCTGAGCGTATCTGCGCTGATACAGAGAGCGAAAAACACGTGGTTTTGAGTTGTACTTTAACGGTTTTTCCCTTTGCTGTGGAGCACAGCATGAAATTAATAATATCTACATGTCCAAGTTTGATTGAGTTAACGGAATTATTCTACGTCTATGGATGACATGTGAAAGAAAAGTCTTTTTGCCCTCCAGCGTTGTCAGCATGCGCGGAATTTCCTTATGTAAACAATAACATGGAGGGGGTCTGTATTTTTTTAATCTGATTATGATTAAGTCAGCAGGGCCGGCCCAAGACATAAGCAAACTAAGCAGCCGCTTAGAGCCCCAGGACCACCCAAGGCCCCCCTCAGTGCAGCTGATTTATTTATTTTTTTTATGATTTCTGTCATTATAATAACAAAAGTCCACACAATTTCATAAAGAAGTGATTTGTTTTTACAATAATATATATTTAATGATGTACGTAGAAATCTTTATTTTATGGACAATAAAAAAAAATTGCTCTTGGGGGCCCCCTGGTGGCTGCGGTAGGTCATATACGCTTCGTCGGTAATTTGAGCTGCCGTGCAACGCGTGGTGCGCATCCAAACGTCCAAAGCTCCGGTAGAAAATAAATAAGCAAAACAATGTCTCAAAAAAGGACTTATCCTTCAGGGAGAAAGAAAGGAAGAACAGAAAAAAGCCAAGATAAAGGTATGTTTTATTGTGTCTTTATAATGTCATGTTTAGAAAAAAGAATTGTGAAGCTGCTAATAGAAAATTTGCTTTGTAGCTACCTTGAACGGTTCAGTTCAACAGCCAAACATTTATGCTATCATCTTTGTGTGAAGCTGAGTTTTAACTTGAAATTAGTTGGTTCTCCTGCTTGGCTCTGCATATTTCTGAGGTTTTTAGCTTCAAAGCGGCATGTTTGATAATGTTTGATAAGAATAATTAAAACTTCTCAATGTTTGACATTGTCTTTAGTAGTTTTACATCAGGCTACGTGGCTACTGCATTAATATACCAATGAGCTGTTCTAAGCTGTAGTTGGTAATATGTTGTTTGCTGCTGATCATTTATGTGGCTAAAACAATATTTTTACATCAACTTATAAGGTATGTGAAGCTTCTGTTAAAATCATTTGAAGGCTCAGAATCAACCAGGTACCGGTCTACATTCTCAGGGAGAAAAATTAAATTTGTAGTTATTCGAGTTATGCTTAAGAGAAATTAATTTAATCATAGAATGTCATGAATATGTGTGTAGGGCTGCACCCATTGCAGTTTTCTGGCTAAACCCAGTTATCGATCTTTAGAAAGCCTAACCTGCCGATTTTGATTTTGGCCGATAGCAATTTTTTTGTCCGAAATATTTTTGTTTAAACATAGCAAGAAAGTCACTGAGTTGTCAGTCAAACCTCTCACTGCAGAGCAGAAGAGGACAGAGGCTGATGTTTAAACCTTTGCTGACAAAAATAAGATTAGTGGATAAGATGGGCTTCACATATAAGTATCGGCCGATCACAATCCCCCCAAATTAAGGAAATCGGTGCCCAGAAATCCGCTGACTGATAAATGTATCCTATATTATATATGCATAGGATATAATGTAAACAGCTCTATAAGAGATGTCATAAGTTTATAGCAGGTGTGCGAATGAGCTAATATTCTAACTGTTGATTCCAGCCTGTCCACATTGTTAGCAGAACTAGAGGGCCCCAAAACCAAATTTCGCTTAGGGCCCCATGGAGGCTTGGGCCGGACCTGGTTTCATTGCTAATACAAGAGGATGGCAGCTGCTGGTAGCAGGGCACGAAGATTAGACTTTTTGAAAAGAGTCTAATCTTTTCAAAAATTGTCAGTCACAATTGTGTGCAGTCTGTGTAAATAACTGCTTATTCCTCTTCATCATGAACAACAAAACCTGTGATTTTGGTAACATTTGCTAATTATTTGCCAAAGTTAAAGTGGGGGGTTCTAAATATTTTAGCTGCCTAAAATAATCTGTTTCCCCTCTTAATATGGGAAAAAATTTATTTACCAGCAAGTCTGCTTGTTCCTCTCTTCATCAACAACAAATTCTGTGATTTTGTTAACATTTGCACATTATTTGCCAAAGTTAAAGGAGGGGAACCAATTTATTTAGCTCCGTGCTCCCGACACGGGAACAGATTTTCACAGGGGGACAGAATTTTGTACAAGACCTCTTTTACACCTGTGTGGCGGCAAAGGACATCTCCTGCTGTGCAGAGCTGTGCAGGTGTATGTTAGAATCATGGCAGCAAACCAGCAAAAGGCAAAAAACTTTTTATAGTTTTTGTTCCCAAGCTAACCGAGTGAGTTGAGTAATGCTGTTGGTGCAGATAATGTTAGCTAAATAATGTCTAGCTATAGTTAATGCCAATATTGAGCTTGTGTTCAAAAGTGGGCATTTGGTCCGGACCCTCTAACGAACATGGGCCCAATGTCTTTTCTTTCTTTAATCACAAAAGCTCATTGGAAATAAAACATCACCACAGTTCTATAAATACGGCATTTGGGCCAGATGTGGCACAAATACAGAATTCTTATTTTATTCTTAGGCAAAATTGGTCCAGACAAGGACCGCATCAGAGCCAAAGCCTTTTTTCAGGTGTCAAACAGGTTCATTATTCCAATCCAAACCGGAGCTGGCATATGTGTGTAAATCCAGGTCACGGTTATGCTCCAGTTTTAACAGTTAAAAAAAGGCTTAAACTCATAAAAAGAAACCACAGATATGTAATATATCTCAGATGATTTCTGTGTGCACAACATTTCAAATATTCTAGTTATTGCAATGGATATGCATATTTTAAAATTTTTAATTTAGCCGGGAGAAAATCTTTATTTGTCAATGACCCACATAGACACACGCAGAGAAAGATGTCAGTAACAGATTGTCAGTCACAATTGTGTGCAGTCTGTGTAAATGAACCAGCTGACGAGGAGCTCCGTAAAGTGGTGGTGGTGGGGGGGGCAATGGCCTCCTATTCCAGCGCTTATGGTTGGACGTTTTCGGATTGAAGATGGACTCAAAATCCATCTTCAACACGGATTGAAGATGGCAGTCTCCTAAAGACTGACAGTTTTTAGAAAACATTTTCTTCAAGCAGTGATACAGGGAAAAGTCTGCATCTTTCAGGAAAGCCATGATTTTTATGCAGGACAATGCTTCATCACATGCATCAAAGTACTCTACTACATGGCTAGCCAGTAAAGGCCTTAAAGATGAAAGAATAATGAAGTGGCCCCCTTCCTCACCAGACCTAAACCCCATTGAGAACTTGTGGGCCCTTCTTAAACGTGAGATTTGCGGTGAAGGAAAACAGAACACATCTCTGACTGTGACTGTTGCTGCACAAAAAGATATTCAACAGATCAAGAAACTAGATGACAGACTAGATGAAAGGAAGGCTTATAACTATTATTGAAAAGAAGGGTGGCTATATTGGTCACCAATTTATTTTTTAAATGTTAGAAATTTTTGTCAATTTTGAGTTGTATGTTTATTTTTCTCACTTTAATGGGTGACAATAAGCAAGTGAGATGGGAAAATGTTTAGTTTTACTTCAGTTGCATAATAATTCTGCACATTAGTAATAATTGTGTACACATACATATTGTCCTAAGAAAGCCAAGATCTCACTTTTACTTTCTTAAATATTCAGGTTTGAGAGGTTATTAACATTTTGGATTGACCGAGAGCACTGTAGTTGTTCAACAATAAAATTAATCTTCAAAACTACGACTTGTGTAATATAATCACATATCTTTCTTTCTACAAGATGGAGCCATGATAACCTCAGTGCTTTTCACGCTAATACAGTGGTCTCAAACTGCATTCCTCATGGGCCAGAGTCCTGCACCCCTCAGTCTACACACTTGAATTAAATGGCGAAACTGCCTCACTAGTACGCAGTCAAGCTCAGCAAGCTAATGAGCTAGTATTGGAGCCAGGTGTGATCTAAAAGTTGCAGGACATTGGCTCATGAGAAATTAAGTTTGAGACCTCTGCTACTTTGCTTGTGTAGCGCTTTCTGGTATCTAAGGCTAGATTTAGCGCTCTGGGTTCTATTTATTTAATGTTACACCCAAGTAATTACCTATGTCTGACCCATAAATAACAACACTTTATTCAGGCAAAATATTTATTTACCAAACTTCAGCATAGAAATTAAAGTAGACCACATGTGAAATAACACCATCACACTGAATATGGTCACCAGTAGACCTTATGTCTGGCTGAATGAGTAGAACTTAAAAAACAGGTTCTTTAACCTTCAAATAACTAGAAAAATAAAAACAAACAAAATACATCAGGTTATCAACCACCTGGTTTATGAATAGGGACTTTCCCTTTCTTTTAAATGTTCAAAGAGTTCTGAATTAAATTATTTTGAACAGTCCCGAACACATAAGAGTCCTTTACTCCTGACACAATATTCAGAAAATAAATGACAGTTTTAATTAGTGGGCCCACCAAAAGTAAAGCAAATAAAAGCCGGCAAAACAGTCATTAAAACCCCCGTTGCAGGCCTGATGTTGTCTCCACTCACCCCGAATCCTCAACTCACAGAGTGCTGTAGGGAAGTTCCCACCGACTCCTGTCTCCTGATAGCAGTCGAACTCCGCACCACTTTATCCACAAAGGCGAGGAAAATCCAAACCGCGACCCTACGCTGGTGCAGCAGGTCTCTCCAGGTCCGCCGTCTCCTTAGCAAAACCCAGCCTTCAGCTCACCGAATGCGTCACTCTCAGTCCATTCGCGGTCCTTGGGCGGTTGTCCAACCATTCGGTGGTTGCACAGGTGAGCAAGCGTTTCTTACACAACTGCTCCCAGAAAAGTCCTAGCGACACTTCACCGAGTCTGCTAGGCCACGTCCTTTCCTCCCGCGCTCGTCAATCCCTCTCGTCTTTTTTTCGCTTCCCTTTCGTCCCGCCCCCCAGGCAATCAGACTTCAGGAGAATAGCAATCACCCAATAGCAAACATATACACAGCATTCTTTTCTGTCACACCTCATGTTGAGTTGTACTTTACATACAAACTATACAATATTTGTCCGTTCTTAAAGTGACAGAACACAATATTTTAATACTTTTTACTTCAACTCTATTTTCTTTTTAATGAACTCTTGTTCATTTCAAACTCTTACCAAAAGACTTGGAAATTATTATATCTTATTTTAAGATATTAAGTTGCATACATTAAATTTTTTTTTTTTTAAAACAACAATAATATATACATATTCCTGGGAACCCAGGGGGTTACACTTGTTTTTGTGTTTATTTGGCTCTTTGGTTTTTTTTTGTTCACTTTCACTACAGAGAAACTCCTAATTATCAGACATTCCTCTCTAGGTATTTTTCTAAAGCTTTCATTGACTCAGTAAATTTTACTGAGATCTTAGTTGAAGGTGCAGTAGCCCTCTATATGATTTCATCAGAGAACTAAGGAGACACATTCATGGACCTTTCTGTGAGCACATATGTGTGCAGACCAGTATCTTTTGCACATTTAACAAAAATAAACTACTTTTATTACTGCGCCAGACAAGATGGTTCTTAAAGCAGTGGGTCTGTAGAAGCAGGCCAGGAATAATCAAACTAAGTTTGAGAGGCAGTCATTCACACCTTCCACCAACTCATCCTCATTTCACTTGGACAGAACAAACCAACCATTCTCCTCTCCTCCGACACCGTTACTAAACTAAGGATCTCAAAAAGATGGGAATTGGCTTGTGCAGCACCAGAAAATTAACTAGGCTCCAGATTTGATTGTAGCCCAGGTGAGGAAAACTGTCACACAAAAATGAAATTAATATTAGTATATTCTTTAATTTTGCTGTTCATAACAGTTACATTTTAAATGTCCCACTGCACTTTCAGATTTATCTTATCTGAATGTAGCGCTCAACCTTGCTGCCAAGTACACCTCGTTGCAGCAAACAGAAAGGGGCGGGAACTGACCACTGTCTGTCTCATATCTTACTTGGAGATGGGAGCATTGCACTCCGGAAGTGAAGGGGGCGCTATTTCCTATATTATCCACGGTCTCCCGTTTTTATTTTCTTTTGAAATCTGTGATCTATTTTCATCTTTAGGAAGGAGTTTTGCTCTCAGCATGTATTTGAACTTTTCTCTTTTATTTACTTCAGCGCAGCTCACAGTTTTTAACAAATTCTGTAGCTTTCTGTGTACTTCTAAATTTACTTTTTCATTGCATCTTTTTGGGTCTACTACTGCCTCTAGTGGAATAACAACTAATATAATTTCATAAATAAATCAGAATACTACAAAGTCTTATTTGCTATTAATTCCGGCATTACTGGCACTGTAAAAGAGAAATTGTTATAAAACACCAAATTTTTTTCATTTTCTTGAGGATCTAGAGCCACCGTAATTTCCGGACTATAAGGCTTTTGTCACACGCTTTCAACCCTGCGGCTTATACAATGATGCGGCTTATTTATGCGTTTTTTCTAAAAGCCGCCAGGGGCGCTCGAGCACAAAAGGTAAGAGTGAGACAGGTGGAGTATATGTTTTGAGGAAGACGCAAGTTTAATGTAACTTAGCACGTTTCAGTGCTCAGGAGGAAGATGAAGACGGCTCTCAGTGACTTTTACCGGTATGTTTTTTTAACCAGCCCTGTTAGTGCTGTGTTACTACCGTATTGCTGCTGTGTTACTGCAGCTTCACAGGCTCTGTTTGGAAAGAAAAGCTAAGGTATATTATTAAAACTTTGAAAACTCTTTCTGTGTACCGTCTGTACATGCGGCTTATAGACAGGCGCGGCTTATGTATGTGCAAAATGGTTTTTCCTTTAAAATGTACTGGGTGCGGCTTATAATCAGGTGTGCTCTATAGTCCTGAAATTACGATAATTAAATTACATAAAGAAGACCTTTATACATTAGAAATAATATCTATATATCTCCATCAATTATAGGAGGAATAAAATAAATAAGAAGACATGAAAAGCAACATGATCAACTATGATAAAAATACCATTCACAATGTATACAGTTCAGACAAGAACTACTTGCCTGATGGGGCTCTTGCTTCTGGCGCATTTAGTACATGTAGAAAGGCGTAAGAGAAGGTGCGATCAAGTTGTGTCGATCTACATATGAAGCCTTGGCTCAAATTCAAACTGGAAGACTCTTCAGCCTCACCTGCATCATCCAATCGCCACGTCACCGTAATTGGACGTGGCACCGTCCAATTACGGTCTCAGCACCGGACCTCGACCCGTCTCGTCCAATCACCAATCAAGCTCCTGCTTATAAGGCTCCACATCCATGACATCATTCGCTTTCCAGCTGCGCTCAAACTGTCCATCCACACGCCTCAGCTCCTCTGCCGGCTATCTCACCAGATCCTTGTCTTCGTGGTTTCTTGTCCTTCCACCTCTCATCCTGCCGCTTAGCTGCGTGCTCGGCCCCTATTTCCCCCTCAGATGCTCCTCAGATGCAAGGGCATTTCTCCCATGCCCGGCCTCATCATTCCAAGCAGCTTCTCCCGCCGTTCTCTCGCCTGACCGGGATTTACTGTCTCCTGCTCCTTCACCACCTGATCCATCTCTGGCTTCATCTTTCTGCTTCAACAATCGCTAACATGTAGTCAGTACGTCTCTCACTTCGTGTCAAAATAAGCCAGATCTTCCGCCACCCTCCTCTTAGCTTTTATTCAGTCTGCCAGCTACTTCATGAAATACTCCTTTCTGTGCTCAAATCCCGTCTTGCACCGTAGTTTTCTTTCATTTCCTATAATTTCTCAATTCTTCTCACCGAGATTTAGCTTTTTCCATTGACATTTTAAACTGCATTATATTTGTAACCTAAAGGCTGGTATCTATTTTGACAATCATGCAGTCTCTTTTCAGATCACATTCAATCTTCTTGCAGGAATCTGAGGCCTTGCCTGTTCAGTTTGTCCTTACAAAATATTTCACTTTCCCATAGTTTCACCTTGCTCTCCATCTCAGAATATTCCTTTGCATAGAGTTCTTTAATTTAACACCTCTTAATTTTTAGCTTGCGAGAAACCTTTTCCCCATCCAGAAACCCAGCAGTTCAGAATTTAAGTTTCATCCTGATTTCTTTAGTCTATGTCTTAAGCATTAGAACCAAAGGGACATGCACCATCGTGGTAGCTCTCACCTATGGTCCATTCCGCCCTATCATTTCTCAGCTCATACCTTCAGGATATGGGCAGCCACTTCTACAGTCATTCAGGAAATACCCTTACTTTCACTCCAACGACTTTAACATTGGTCTTCTTCAGTATTCTCTCCTTATAGTCATCCAGATCTCCTCTCTGTACTCGCAGCTCTCTCAGTGCCCAGGTATGCACTGCACAATTGACTGGTGGTGGTTGGTCTACTGCCTTTAAGCGTTCGTCTTTTCTAGAAACCATATGTTCCTGTCATCTGCTCCTCCTTTCCCTATCTCCAGGTTCTGTTCCTTAGATCGACCTCATCTTGCTCTCCTCACACTTTAACCACCTACCCATTAGTTCCCACCTGAATCAACCGGCTTCGTTCACCAGCGCATCTCAGCTGCCATCCAACACCTCAGATTTTCCCTCGCATAACTAGCCTTCACTTCCAGCATTGCATCGTTTTACGTCATCGCAGCATCCACAATAGCTAGCCTTTCCCTTCACCTATTAGTTTTGCATTCTCCCCAATGGCTGGCCTTCATCAACCAGCATCACAGCACCCCCAGCGGCTGGCCTTAATCTACTAGCATTGCGCCTTTTCGTGCCCACAGTATCCCCAATGGCTGGCCTTCATCAACCAGCATCACAGCATCCCCAATGGCTGGCCTTAATGTACCAGTATCCCGCCATTTCACGCCCCATGGTGTCCCCGGCTGGCCTTCATCAACCAGCATCATGGCATCCCCAATGACTGGCTTTGATCTACCAGCTTTCCATCACGTCACCTCATCACAGTAACTTCACCTTTTGCAGACGCCTTAAGTCCCAGCTCGTAAGCCCCGTGTTTGTATAGCTTCTCTCGCTGTTATACATAGATAGATAGATAGATAGATAGATACTTCATTGATCCCCAGGGGGAAATTCAAGGTCCCAGCAGCTTAAGACATTACACACAACGGACACTACATTTCACACAGTATATTACAAAAACGCTTACCAGATCGACATTACTAAGAGACAAAAATACTTAGAAAAACACTAGAATCCTAAATTGAGATTTAAGGCAGTTGCCAGATCGACTTTACTGAGAGATAAAAGTACTAAAAACAGATAGATGTATTCATGTTAGCAACAATAAATATGTGCATAAAGTTCATGGACTATGCAGAGGGATCCTTTCCCCCCATGCCCTTCAGTGAAGTGTTGTATAGTGCTATGGCCTTTGATACAAATGACTTCCTGAGTCTGTCTGCTGAGCATGTCAGGGAGCGTAGTCTCCAGCTGATCAGACTCTTCTGCTGCGTGATGGTACTGTGGAGTGGATGAGAGTCGTTGTCCATGATATTGAGTAGCTTGTTCAGGGTCCTTTTCTCTGATACTGACGTGATGTAATCCAGTTCAATCCCCACAACAGAGCCAGCTTTCCTTACCAGCCTGTCTAGTCGTCCAGCATCCCCCCTCTTAATGCTTCCTCCCCAGCATGCCACAGCATAGAAGAGGACGCTGGCAACAACAGACTGGTAGAACATCCAGAGGAGCTTGCTGCCAACGTTGAAGGACTTCAGCCTCCTCAGGAAGTACAGCCTGCTTTGCACCTTTTTGTAGAGAGCATCGGTGTTTGCTGACCAGTCCAGTTTATTGTCCAGGTGAACTCCCAGGTACTTATATGTGCTCACCTAATCCACCTTGACCCTCTCGATGGTGACTGGCAGCAGGCGGACTTGGATCTCCTGAAGTCCACCACCATCTCTTTGGTCTTGGTTGTGTTGAGTTGCAGGTGGTTGAGTCTGCACCATTTCACAAAGTCCTCCACTAGGTTCCTGTATTCCTCCTCCTTCCCATCCCTGACACACCCCACAATTGCGGTGTCATCTGAGAACTTCTGCATGTGGCATGACTCCGTGTTGTAGCAGAAGTCAGACGTGTAAAGGGTGAACAGGACTGGTGAGAGCACTGTTCCCTGTGGTGCTCCGGTGCTGCTGATGACAGTGTCAGAAAGGCAGTCCTTCAGTCTGACGAACTGTGTTTTCTCTTTCTCCCTGTCTTATTCCTGGCCTTGGCCCCGGCCTCAGCTCACTTTTGGGGGTTGACGTTCCTAATCAGCATCAGAAATGCTCATCCGAGTTTATTGCAATTCACAGCTCGATGTTTTCAGCCAGGGCCCGAGCGCCAAAGGTAGCAGGCAGCCATTTTCTAACCTTCCGGTCTATCCCCTTAGCCGGAAGGTTAGGGGATAGACCGGTCTACCAGAGATAGCTCCATCTCTCAGCTGCGTCTCATTTCTTGCCATCTCAGTAACGCACAGCTGGCCTCCATCCACAAGCAAAGTATCGTTTCTCGTTATCATCACGTCATCTCAGCTGGCGTCCATTCACCAGCATCTCACCATTTCGCGCTATCACAGTAAGCCCTTAGCTGTCCTCCTTCTCCCAGCATCACATCATTTCTCGCCATTTCAGTAACGCACAGCTGGCCTCCATCCTCCAGCATTTCACACTATCACAGTAAACCCTTGGTTGGCATCAGTTCACGGTATCACCACATCACCTCACCTGGCCTTCATTTACCAATATCTCACCTTTCCTCATGATCAGCATCCCTAATAACTGGCCGCCATCTTCCCGTACCTCACCTTTCTACATCATAATTTTCCTCCTCTGTTCTAAGTCAGTCCCCCCAAGTTTCAATTCATAGGTCCTACGTTGGTTTGGCCTCTTTTCCCTTTCCCTGACTCACGGCCTCGGCCCACGGCCTCAGCTCCCATTTTGTGGGGAGAAGACATCCCTAATCAGCATCGGTGATGATCCTCTGAGCTTATCGCAATTCACAGCTCAAATCATCTGCCGGCGCCTGAGCGCTGTGATGGAAAAATTACAATAAGGTCACATCTGCTAGTCATGTTATATGAAATGCTTGTGAACTCTCACCAAAAGAACTATTTGGGTTACATGTAGAAGGTTGGAAGTTGTTTTCTCCAGCTGCATCAGAACCAGTCTGTCTCACCCTGATGTTTTGAATTCTTTAGCCTTGGTATAAAACTCGTGTGTAGTCTCTGCCTGGCAGAGCTTGAGAGCCTAGCGAGCTTTTGCATCCAGACCTGCTTCATTACTGATTGTCCTATGAGCTCTCTGAGTTGTGCACAATTCATGAATAAACCTGATTGAG
>CAEGAG010301700.1:0-20075 GCA_903067065.1 Brachyrhaphis terrabensis | reverse complement strand
AGCAACACGGTAGCACAGCACTAACAGGGCTGGTTAAAAAAAACATACCGGTAAAAGTCACTGAGAGCCGTCTTCATTTTCCTCCTGAGCACTGAGACGCGTTAAGTTACATTAAACTTGTGTCTTCCTCTACACATATATTCCACCTGTCTCACTCTTACCTTTTCTGCTCGAGCGCCCCCTGGCGGCCGTTAGAAAAAATGCATAAATAAGCCGCATCATTGTATAAGCCGAAGGGTTGAAAGCATGAGACAAAAGTCGCGGATTATAGTCCGGAAATTACAGTAAATTTCTGCCAATAAAAAAAAAAAAACTCAAGGATTTTGAGGTTAATCTCAGAAGTTTTTGATAAAAAAAATTGGAAATTTCAGTTTCAAAAGTTAAAATTTTTTGACATTTGATCTCCATTGCAGTTCTTCAAAATGTTTAATATTAAACTAGAAGAACATTTTGAATTTAAAATAAAAACTGTCTGTAAATATGTTCTGCCCAAAACTACCAAGTGACATATTTTTAACGTCACCTGATTTAAACCTCAAACGGTGGTGGCAGCATGATGATATGGGATCTGGGCTCATTAATATCTAATATCAAATTTTTTACGATGGCAGAGTGTTTGAGCAGATCTGATTTGTCCTTTTTCTAGACTTTTATTTGAATCATTGCATTTTTGGACATGTTTTTTGTCAGGTTTTGCTATGATGCGTAACCATGGTAACAGGGTTTTGTCTTTACAATTGGGAGCAGCTGATTATATTTCAAAAGCTCAAATAATGGCGAATCCCCAAAGGAGGAAGTTCAAATTTTCATCTCTGCTGTCTGGAAATGAAGCTGTTAGCACGTCATGGTGTGACCGTAATACAGCCTGTGATGGTTTTTGAAATGGGCGATGTGGGCAGTTGCCCAGGGCGGCATCAGAGAAGGGGCGTCAGTTGTTCTCTCAACAAGTATGCTACTACTACTACGTTATGCATGTGTAGTGCAGTAAGTTCCCCTTAGTAGCTGTTTTTGTAGTTTCCTACTACAAAAACACAAACAGATGTTTTCTTGCATTTGGGTGAATTATTTTGGATTAAACTAAACTGAACTGAAGTGGACCATGACGTCCGACTAAAGCTAAAGCTCGCCTCAAACCGGGACATCAAGAGGGCAACTAACAGATGAGCCACAAGATGATGTATAAACTTAGATTCTCATCGCCTCTTTATGAAGTCTCCTTCATGAAGCCTCATTATGTGTCCAACAAGTGGCTTACAGCTGAAAAGCCGTCGAGTGTGAACGACGAAATGGTCTCAGAGGGACAGAAACACGACGAAGGGAACAGAACATGCTTCCGTTTTTCCCTCCTTCTGCCTCAACACCTACTCTGTTAGACCCAGTCTTCCTGGTCGGGATCACAATGTGAATTTAAATGAGGTTCAAGTTTGGTTTAAGTAGTTCACGTTGAATGGAGGTCAACGCAATGTCCCAGAAAGTGTTTACTGTGTGAGAGGGAAAAACAGACAAACAGTCGGATAGAGAGAGATGCTGACAGCAGAAATGGGGCAGCTGACGGGGTAACAGGACGGCTGGAGGCACCCGGGGGAGCAGAGTTGGATTTGGGGGGGATTTAAGGCTGTAGCGAGGGGGACAAGGAGGCTTAGACCAGCTGACTCTGTTCTCATAACACACACACCATTCACACACGAGCCAAAGATGGAGAAACACATCAAGAAGACTCAGAAACATGAAACTAGATGAGTAAAGGGGAGAAATCTGCGTATAAAAATATAAAAGAAACCGCAAGGCTGAAACGATTAATCGTTGTGAATCGATTATTGAAATAATTGTTGACTAATTATTTAATCGTTAACTAGAGAAATGCAGAAAGACTCAAAAACATGAAATTAGAAAAGTAATGTGGAGAAGTCTATACATAAAAGCATTAAAAACCACAAAAGGGCTGAATCAATTAATCGCAATTAATTGATTACTAAATTAGTTGATTATTTCTATAATCAATTAATCGTTAAGTGGAGAGAAGCAGTAAGAAGATACTAAAAAGTTAACTTAAGAGTCAGTTTTCTAATTGAATAATTGTTAACTCAAGAAAATTATATACATGAAATTAGAAGAGTTAACTGAAGACATCTATGCAAAAACAAAAAAAGCACAATGGGGCTAAAACAATTAATCGTGATTAATCAATTATTTAAATAATCGTCAACTGATTTAGTTATAAGATAAATAACTGGGTTCTTAAGAAGATGCTAAAATATCAAATTAGAAGAGATAAGGGGTGAAGCTTATACATAAAAACATTAAAAACAGCTACAGGGCTGAAACGATTAATCATGATTATTCGATTATTTTAATAATAGTTTTGACTTTCAAAACTGAAATTTCCTGTTTTTTTCTAGTATACTTTTTTTTGGAGCTCAGAAATTTCATTTTTTTTCCTGGATTTAATCTGAAAATTTCAAACTTTTTTGCCAGAAATTTACTTTTGATATAAAAGTGCAAACTGACTTAGGTTGCACTTTTAACCTAGATCAATAGGGAAATAGGTTTGGCAACCTAATTACTAATTGGTGATAGCCCAGATACCATTGGTAGCATTTTAGCTAACATTAGCTTTATAGCTAATTTTGGCCTAATAGCTACAATGAACAGAGATTGGAGAGAAGATGTTAGTCTTAGTGATGCTACTCATAGCATTTTAGCAAAAAAAATAGCATTTTAGCTAAGTTTAGCTTTTACAGGGGATTTTTAAATATTGTATGTCAGGTATTACTGCAGCTCAACATGCTAATGATAGCCTACATGCTATCTTTAGATAGCTTTAGCTTTGAAGCTCCTTTTAGCTTTAACATGGATTTGTACATAATGAATGAAGTATGTTACTCTAGCTCTTCATGCTAATGATAGCCGACATGCTACTATCAGTGTTTTAGCTTTGTGGCTACATCTGGCTTTAGCCTGGGATTGTACATATAGAAAGGATTATATTACTTTAGCTCGCCATGCTAATGATAGCCTATATGTTATCGTTAGCATTTTGGCTAACTTTAGCTTTTCATCTCTTAAACAGCTGTTAGCTCACCAGGTGGAGTAACTTAAAATTATGAAACATGATATTTAGTGACCCAAAGGCATATTTAGCTAACATGCATATTAGCTAAAAACACCGGCTAACTGTAACACATGCTATGAGCTTTAACTGAGTCCTCTCTTCAACATTTGATCTTTCAGTTTAAACAATGTTTTTCACACATTTCTGATTCTCCTGTGCTGGGATTCTTTACATTGACTCAAAGTTTTCAGTAAAACTTTTTTACTTATTTCCTACATTTCTGCAATTTTCACCAAAAGCATTTCGCTTACAGCGCAGGGACTGAACTTTTTTCTAGTGCAATTAAAGGATGAGGTGACGCATGAAGGAAGAAGAGATAAGAAATGAAACCAAACGAAATGAAGGTCAGGGGTCAAAGTCGGGAATGTGCCTTCCTTCTTCTCTGTGCCACTTCATTATGTCGCTGCTGTCACTCTGGGTGTGTTGGAGAAAGATGTCTGCCTTCATGGCCACCACATCCCAGCATGAGCGAGGGTGTTAGTAAAACCAGGACAGCGCTGAACTCATTCGACTTGAGCAGGAATTCACATGAGGTCCGGTTACCTTCGCCAGTTCTCAGAGGACACAGAAACACCGTGTGTGTATGCGTGTGTGTAAGACAGATGAGCATGACAGTGATTAGGTGTGTGTATATATAGTTGTCTGTGGTGACACGGTCAGATCCGCAACTTTCTAGAGAGCCGGATGGCCGAGCGTGTTGAGTGTATCTGCATTCTTTCCATAAGTGTGCGAGTGTTTAAAAGGGTTCCTGCAATGTCGCCGTTTAATGGCATGAGACGGGAATGTGTGTGTGATCCCCAGGGAAGACCTGAGTGGGCCACGTTAGTCCAGCTGTTACGCGTTCCCGTCTCTTCCAGAGGAGTTTTCAACCTCTTCAGTGACACCTGGACACTCTTCAATGTCCAGGTGTGTTCACATGTTTTCAGTGTTCACACTGAAAACATGTGAACACACCATGTTTTCAGTGAAACTGATATCCTCAGACTTACGTTGGTGTTTTGTCACCCTGGGAAACGAAGGAGTGTGCTCATGTGTTTATGCACATCAGCTTCATGCTCCTGCTAACTCATGCTAGCCTTTTGTGATGGAACAAAAATTATTTCATAATTTTCTTTATGTATGATGTAAATTTTAATTAGTACAATAAAATGGAAAAATTTGAAAAGAAGAAAGTAGCACAATATGCTAATTGGCTTGTAGCAGAGCTAATTTTTCTTTTTAGCGGTTAGCATTTTGGCTAATTTTTTTAAATGTTTGCCACCCTCAGCTTTCCCTAGAGTAATTGTCACGGATAAAGTCTAAAGTACTTATTTAATTGGCTGTTTTGTAGACTGCCGTTGGTGGGAAGCGAAGAATGTGCTCAGGTGTTTCTGCAGATCAAACAGTGCGGATACAGTGCGCTCCTGCTAACATGCTAGCTTTTTCTGCTAAAACAACATTAGACTGTGATAAATTATTTTAAAACTTTCCTTCCATATAATGTACATTTTTTCTAGAACATGAAAAGGGAAAAAAGCAGCACAATCCGCTAATGCGCTAATAGCAGAGCTAATTTTAAGTTTAGCGATTAGCGTTTTGGCTAATTTTAAAACCGTTTAGCACACTCAGATTTCCCTACAGTAATGTTCATGGATAAATTCTCATTTATTTGGCTGCTTTATAAACCTTCAGTTGGTAAACTTTTGGTTATGTTAACAATTGTTCAGCTCATTAGACATTTTTATTCATGCTCTTATTTTGAAGTGGATGAAGACTGTTTATGTAGCAGTTCAGTTTCCTCAAAATATTTTTAATATTTTGGAAATAAATATCCCGAATAAATAAACAAAACAACAAATAAACTGAATTATGAAGTCTCTGTCTGAACACTTAATGAAACTACAGCAAAAATATAGAAATAAACACAAAAATGTGTTTATCTGCTATTTCTGTTGGAGCTGAGGATTTGTTCTTTGTAGAAACATAAAGTAGGATTTCACGAACATCTGCAGCGATATTTTCTTCTCCTAAACTATGAAAAATTTTATTTTAGCAAATATTTATTTTGAGGAGAAATTTAGATGTTTTTTTCATGTGCATGTGAGCTAAAAACTTTATTTTACAACCTAATTTTCAGTTATTTTAAATCTTGTTTTATTAGTTATTTGGTGAATTTCTGTGTTTGGGAGATGAAAGATGAGCTTTCTTCATCACTTCACGAGTGCAACATGTTCAGCCACATGCTTCATTTAAACGCTTCCTCCTCACAGATTTCCATTTGTTTCACTCTTTGATGAGGAAGAGAGAAAGAAAACGAGGAGAGGCTGAGATTAGCAAAGAGGTGAGAGGAAGACGAGGCCGAAAGAGGGGGAAGAAATGTGAGGAGAGCCAGAGGAAAGGCCGGCCTTCAGCTGTTTGCTCGCCACGGGCCGGGTCACTTGGGCAACCAGGACTCTGCTGCCAGGAAGCAAAGACAGGAAGGGAGGGAGGCGAGGAAGAGGAGGCGAGGCGAACATGTTGAAGAGAAAAAGCTAGAAAAGTGCATTTGCTTGAAACTTAGTTAATCTGAACATTTTGACACGTTAATGTTGCTACTTTGACCTAAAAGCTTCTTGCTATGGAACGACAGCGAAAGCATTTTTAACTTTCTTGTGTCGCGTCGCTAAACCGAAGCTCAAGATTTCAACGAGTAATGGCAGTTGCTCGGCTCGATAACAAAACTCGACGGTCGCAAAGAGAGGTTTCTAAGTTAACATGTAAAACAAAATGGCGTCCTTTAAACCACTTGTGTCAAACTCGAGGTTAAGCTAAAGCATAACTGTAAGTTTATTACAGATTCCTGTCAAAATGTTCTGAAACGTTGTGTTTAACTGACCACTAACTCCCACCTGTAGGTGGCAGTATATTTCACTTTTATGACACTGATGTCAATATGGCGACTCACAGTTAACGTCATACATGAGTTTAAGACGTTATTGATGGATTTGATCAAAACATTCATCAGTTCTTTCAAAATATTCATGAAAA
This sequence comes from Brachyrhaphis terrabensis, assembly GCA_903067065.1. Classification (NCBI taxonomy): domain Eukaryota; kingdom Metazoa; phylum Chordata; class Actinopteri; order Cyprinodontiformes; family Poeciliidae; genus Brachyrhaphis; species Brachyrhaphis terrabensis. The sequence continues at coordinate 13,957 of CAEGAG010301700.1, read as the reverse complement.
TGATTTAAACCTTCCTGAATATAAAAATCTAGAAAACTGAGAGTCTTGGTTTCAGACGATTAAATGTTTTCTGAAAACTTTCATACAGCGAAGATTTAAAAAAAAAAAATTTTTAATCTATTGACAGCACTACTGTAAACCTAACAATATTGATCACAATCAGATAATTGAGATAATTTAAATACTGTAATAATGATGTAGTTTTGAACTGGAATCAACTGTTATACATAAAAAAGTCAAAATGTTCCAGTAGTTGCTCATTAAACTTTTTTTATTTCATGGTAAAGTTTCAGTTTTATGCCTCAGTGTCCAGATGAAAGTGTCTCCTGGTTGCAGAAACGCAAACAGAGAAAGTGTTTCTGAAGCAGAACCAGCAGAGCAGAGAACATGGAGGGGAAAAGCAGCTCTTCCCAGTGAGAGGCGTTACATCAGCCCAGAGGAATTCCTGCCTTTTCTTACAGATCCTTTTGTTATTCTTTAAAGCGGGTCGCCTTATTCTTGCCGCTTCTCGGCCGCTCCGTCACTGCCGGACCTCTGGCCAGAGAAAGGACAGAGCCTGAGAGGAAACTGGGTTTTCACTGTTTGATTCTACTGGTGCTGCGAATGTGAGAAAGACTTAATGCAAAAAAAAGGAAGTTTCAGCACTGATTGGTGTTTTGGTACGAAAATGTACATTTTGCGTTTCTTTTGCTGCTTCCATTTTGGTTTCTACTGCTTCTACACTGTAAAAACACAAAATGTACCAATTATTTTGATTCTAGGTTCTAGTGCAGCTATATTAATTCACTTTAAATATTGTGTATTACAATATAACAAATAACCTTTCAGCAAAAGAGAGGAGCTTGTTTTGAGTCAATAATTCTTTAGTATTGATGAAAAAGTTCTAGTTCCACTGGCAGAATATTCTACTGCTCCGTTACCTAGCAACCCCAGCTGAACTCCACAGGTTACCTAGCAACCCCAGCTGAACTCCACAGGTTACCTAGGAACCCAAGCTCTGTATGCGCTGTACAATGGCTGCTGGAAAAGACAAGTGTTTTGTTGTTTACTTACGGTCCAGAAACCACCTGGTGGGTCATTCTTCACATTTTGGTATCAGTTCAATCCAGGAGGGGCATTTATTTTTCTTGGTGCTGATTGGCTGAACCCCTAAAGATAGGAGATAAGGAATAATGTTAGCTTTGGCGGTAGTGCTAAGAGGGTTTCCATTATGCTTTTTCATGCTAATTATATAAACCTATTTCACACATCTCACATTTTGCATGTTTTTTGAGCTTTTATTTGGGTTTCTACTGCTTCTAAAAGCAGATCAATAAATATATATAAAAACCACGCAGCTGTTTTTTGGCAATAAGTTGATGTTTTTTGGTGTCTGGAAAAAGAGCCTTCTAATTGTTGAGTCTGAGTCAAAGGGCACTGCCCCGTTGCCTAGCAACCCAAACTGAGCTCCAGCACGTTTGGTCGGCAGGTTCTTCCACTGTATGCGTTGTACAATGGCTGCTGGAAAGGACAACTGTTTTGTTGTTGGCTTTCCATCCAGAAACCACTTGCTGCATTCTTGTTGGCTGTGCAGGAGGCGCCACTTTTGCCTTTCAAAGTCGTCTGGTTGTATAGTTTAGGATCTGTTTGCTAAAATGTTGTTTAGCAAACAAAACTGAATGTTTTCTACGAATGATTTTGAACAAAAAATGTAAAAGCTTCCTAAACCTTCTACATGGGCAGCTTCTTTTTATCAGAATATTTGGGGTTTTTTGGTCATTTTTAATTTTTTGAGGGCAGTAAAGCCCAACTGTCCACGTTAACTCCTGAGTTTAATACGTTTTTTCCAAATTGACCAAAGGTTTGTGTGCAGCAGCCTGCAGGTTCTCATGGGACGGATAATAAACTCACATTTACATCAACTTTTTACCCGGGTGGATTTCTCATTGTGTTCCAGTTCCTCGCTCTTCGTCGTCCCGTCATTAAACTGACCTGTCCAACTTTTCTTCCTCCTGTCCGTCTGTAATTTCCACTTTATTCCTCCTCCTCCTCTCTGTGTCCTGTTCTCTCCTTAATGACGACTTGGTCGACTGCAGCAGAGAACAGGTCCAAGTTTCCTTACTGTGCCTGATTACATCAGCACATGCAGTCCTGCACACACACACACACACACACACACACACACACTTCATTCACTTCACGCTCTTCACTTTCTGGAAGAGCTTCTCATGACATCACCAACATCTGCCCAGCTGCCTGAAACAGTGTGTGCTTGGTGGCCCTTCAGCACCGTGTTGATCTGATCTTTCTGATCCGTATCTGACCCGGATCAAACGCTGATGAAGAATATTCATCAGAATGAAACTGGGAGGATCGCTGGAAACAGATCAGAACTTTTATTTTTTATCACGCTGCTGGTTTGGATTATAACGAACTGGGAACATTTGGATTTTCAGGGTAATAACCTTAATTTATTGTTTATTATGATACTGTGAAGTGTAACTAAACCCATGAAGCTCCGCCCACTCAGACAAACAATGGAAGATTTCACGGGAGTGGGCGGAGCCTCGAAGCGTAGAGGGGCGGAGCCAAGTGTGGGAAAAGAGCAAACAGGGCAGATACTGCAAAACTAATCAAATTTATCTGAAAAATATCAACAGTTTGAGCAGTAATTGGAAAGTATTTTTAAAATGAGGCTGCAGTTGGAATAAATTGAACTGAAGTAAAGTAATTTAATCTAATCTAATATATTTAAGATTGGATTAGAGTATCTCATACTAATAAAAAATACAAATTAATCATGAGAATTAAGTCATTAAATTTTGAATAGTGATACTATAACTTTATTCTTGTATCATTCTGACTTTTTTCTCATATAAATTTATTCTCAAAATATGACTATTCTCGTACAACTTTATTATTCAAATATTGACTTTATTTTCCTAATTATGAATCTTTTCACAAAACTGTGACTTTATTGTTGCATCATTTTTACTTTATTCTTTTACGACTTTATTCTGATAAAACCACTATATTTTCGTATCATAGCAACTTTATTCTCGTACAACATTCTTTTCATAAACTTACGTTGTTCTCATATAATTTCGACTTTCTTCTTGTGTGACTTTACTTTAGTAAAATTATGACTATTTTTGTGAACTTCCGACTTTATTCTTCTAATATTATGACATTATTCTCGTAAAACCAAGACATTATTGACGTATCATAGCAACTTTATTCCTGTAGTATTGACTACTTTTGTAAAAATGTGACTTTAGTCTTGTATCGTTTGGACTCCATTCTTGTCTGACCTCTCATCAGTTTATTTTTTCTTAGCGTGTCTCCATCGTAGTTTTCTGTAACCAGTTGGACTCTTAATAAAAACTGTATCTACATGATAAACTCCAGTTAGCTTGCAGTGTGCGCCGTCTTGACTCCGTCATGACTTCATCCAGTGTTTGGTTGCTCACCTCTGCTTTCCTTCCAGCTAACTAATAAAACCTCACTGAGGTCTGCGCGGTCATTTCCTCTGGGTTATTAATATGTCAGCCGATGAATTCATCCTTCTCCTCGTCTGTTTGTCTCATTGTCAGAGCTTCTTTTATCGCGCCGTTTGGAAACGTTTTGCTCGAAGCCGAGGGGGAATTAAAATGCAGTTAATACATCCTGAGATTTAAGACGAGACTCTGGAGGAAAAACTGCAGAGATAAACAGTTTTTCTGCTGCCTTTATGATTTGAGTTTGAAATGTATATTTGATTTTTTTTTTATTTTCTGGGGTGTTTATTTATTTGTTTGCTGTGTCTAAAACAGGGATGTCCAAAGTGTGGTCCGGGGGCCATTTGTGGCCCTTTGGAGGATTTTATTTGGCCCCTCAGAGAAATTTTTAAAGACACATTAAACCTTCTTAAAAATGTTGTTTCTTTTATTAAAAATGTTTGATTGCATTTGCTAAAAAAAATAGCAAGCATTGCCCAACGTAAAAAAAGATTTTATTAATTAATAATAATCATATAATAGAAATAAGGACAATAAACTTGAAAAAGATTTTGAAAATATTTACCCATCATTTATTACAGCAATACATTGTTTACATTCCTGTCAACAATGTCATTTTGTACAAAAATAAGGCGACATTTTTAAATTAAAATATTGTGTATTTAAGAGATAAACAATAAATGTCTTAAGAAAAAGATTTTCCAGTCTTAATTAAGAAACAAATACATTGTGGCCCTGGAGGGACCCCAGCTTGACCATTTTGGCCCTAATGGCAAAAAGTTTGTTGTCAGAAATCTGGAGAAAAAAAAAAAAAAAAAAGCTTTAATATCTGCGGGTCGGTTAGCGGTCGAACTCAAACTGTTCTGATTCAGGAATCCTGATGAGAATCTGATGATCCATTTCCTTTCTCTTTCTGCGGCGGCGCGTTTCTGAGGCGCTGCGAATCCAGACGATCTGATCAAAGGAGGCCGTTAACCCGGGCTTATCCGCAGACTAAGGAGATACGCTTAACGAGATTTATGTTAAAGCTTTCACATCTCACTTCTCCTCCGCTGAGAAACCCAAAGATTGTACTCAGTAAGAGCAGAAATACTTCAACGTTTTGGTACTCAAGTAAGAGTAAAAAAGCTATTTGGTAAAAAGTTCTACTCAAGTACTAAGTGATCAAATTATCAATCATTTCATATTTAAAAATTACATCATCAGACGAACCAAAATATAAAGTTAGTTGGAAATTTTGGTATCTTAAGGATCAAAATGACAATAATTCATATAAATAAAAAATAACAAAATCAGCCAAATAATTTTCCAAATCAGTTTCTTTCAATAAAAAACTGATGAAACTTTTGACAGAAACTGCAGGTGTTTGTCTGGTGAATTTCTGGTTAAACCGTGTTTGTTTTTTATTCAGTAGGTAGAAAATCCAGACATTTTACTCAAGTAAGAGCAGAAATACTTTGTAATAAAATTACTCAAAGTGCAGCGTAGTAAAAATACTCCTAAAAGTACATTTTAAGAAAAAGTTACTTCAGTAAATGTAACTAGTTACTTCCAACTCTGGAAGTTACTTTGTTTCACCGCAAAGTGAGGAAAATGTTGAGATTAATTTAAAGATGCTGATTTCATAAACAAAAGCAGAAAGTGAAAAAAACAACATTACTTTCCACTGATGTCTAAAAACGTTTAAAGAAAATAAATCTACCAATAATTCTGCTTTGAGTGTAATTGAGTAAATGTAAGTAGTTACTAACCGACTCTGATGCCAACTGGATGTTTTACATGCAGTTTTTCTCTCTTTGTTGTTTTGTGTAGAAATGAAGGAAGCTGTGAGGATAATGAATGAAAATCTGATTTAAGAGCCGGATTATCTCGCGCCGCAGCGCCGTGTTTGTTTTTAGGTCTCGGTTTCTCTCTGCCGTCTCTGTTTTTCTGACGTTGCTCTGTTGTGACAACTTTCACAAAGGTTTCCCGTTCAGCTCGGCGGTCTGTCCGTCTCCGTTTGCCTCCGTCTGTCGCTGCTGTCGCTCCGTTTTGACATGTCCATGGCGGCTCCGCGCTCCGTTTCTGCAGGTTTCTCCTCCTGTGCGCCGCCGTTCCTTCTCCAGACGTTTGTTTGTGCTGGGAGGGAAGAAGCTGTACGTCTCAGCCCAGCAGGGATGAACATCACGTACCTGCGAACATGTGACCTGCGGTGTTTCTGTCTCCCCTCATGCAGTTCTCTGCAGATATGGATGAAATATTCATGTTTATTGTTGGCCTTAAGAGCCAGAATGTGTTCCTGCTGCTGCAGAAACCTTAAAAACAAGACAATATACCTTAACTAAATCTGATTTTATTCTACAGTAAGGAGGAGGATAAGGGACGCTGGGAAAAATAAAGAAATACAACTTTTTTCTCAGAATTCTGACTTTAATATTCTGAGATTATTACTAAAAGTCAAAATTCTGAGAAAAAAGTCAGAATTGTGAGAAAACTAGACTGAATTCTGAAGAAGAGTCATAAAAAAGTGTTAAATTATGAGAAGTTTTAAAATTAAAACTTCGAAAGAACGTTTTAAGTCGACATTCTTCCGTCTTCGAAATTCTGAGAAAAAAAGTCATTAAAAAAAATCTAAATTCTGTGAAAAAAACGTTTGTATTCTGGGAAAAATATCAGAAAAAGTCAGAATTGTGAGATTAAAATTAGAATTACAATAAAAAGGTAAATCCGGAGATTGAAGTCAGATTCAGTTTCTCCTCCAGTGGCTCTTTTCCGTTCTATAGAGGCATTTGAATTAGTAATAATGTTTAAAACAGTAGAATCAGAAACGGCATGTTTGTCTGTTTTCCTGGGCAGAGGTTTACGGGGAGGCCGGGGATTCCCCAGGCAGGAGGCTGTTTACAGTCGGCTCTGGATCAGCATTTGTTCTCCGTTAGCAGCACAGATGTCTGTTTGCAAGAGTGTTTTTATGACTCAGAGGTAGCTGAGGATGTTTCCCTGCTTATGTGCTACTTACATTCACCAAGATACAAACACAGTGAATTAAACTTCTTCATAGACACTAATTAATTTCCTAGATGTGTAATTTAAAATGTTTTTAAAATAAATATTGGTAAAAATCTCAAACATTACTTGTATGTTTAACAGAAGAAACATGAAAGTTCTGGAAAATTCAGTTGTAATTTATAGAAAGCAACCGTTGAGATCTGGAAAAGAAATCAATACGTTTCACAAAAAGTAACCTGCAAGTTCTAGAAAGTAAATGACATTTCTAGAAAAATAACTTCCAAGTTTTGGAAAGTAACCTGGAAATTTAATAAAAAGTAGTATGTAAGTTTCAAATGCAAAATAAAGTACCAGGAAAGCATTGGAAAAGTGACCTGCAGGTTCTGGAAAGGAACCTGCATGTTCCTCCATGTACAGTAAAGTGTCCTGTAAGTTTCCAGAAGATAATCTGAAGGTTTAAGAAAAGTAATCAGTCATTACCAGAAAGTAACGCAAGTTCTGGAAAGTAACCTACATGTTCTAAAACATACAAAAAGGTATCCTGTTGTGTCAGTTTCATATTTGGGTCATAAAGTTTTGAACAAACTTTATGACCCTAATTTAGCTCCAAGTCTTCAGAAAGTACTCCCAAAAGTAGCCCGTAAACTCAAGAAAGTACCCGGATTATTAAGAAAATCAATATGTCCGCTCACTATCTCCAGGATCAGACATGTATAGTCTAATCACAAATTGGACTTATAGAGTAACACTTATCATTTGCCCTGATTGCCATCTACAGAAGCCCAGAGAGGCCAAGTCTTCCCGCCTCTTGCTGGATGAAGCTGGAAACTGTGAATCACGGCTGTTAATTGTGGTCTGACTAATGCAATTAACAGGCAGCAGGACCGAGTCATCCTCACCAGCCACTGTAACTACAGCCTGAGTGGAGCTCACAACCAAATGACAGGAATGGGCTCAGAAAGGCAGATTTACTCTGCTGGTACACCCGTACACTGTTAGTCAGATCAGAAACTGTGAAACATTTGGTATTAAAACTGAAGACGACTTTAGGTTTTTAAGGGACGTGCCATAAAAACCAAAGAAAACGTTTGAATCAGACATGTTTGAGCCGAGTCTTGCCTTTATAATGTCATTTATGGAATCATTTTTGTCTTTTAAAGCTGTTTAAAAATTGAGTCCTATAGACTCGGTTTGATTTGCACTGAATCAAACCAACCAAACCCTTTGAAAACCTGTTCCCCTCCTCGCCTGTTGGGGCGCTGCACCAAGAACCACTGAAGGAAACGACAAAACCTGAAAAAGACAATGAGCTCCACTTCCTGTTTCACGAAATATAAACAAAAATGGAGTGGCATCAGATTTAGCGAGCCATTTCACCCGCTAGCGCTAGCCTAGCGCGTTTATTTGGTTATATTTACCCAGGATGCCATGCGCTGTAGTCCACTTCCTGCTTTTGGAGCGGTCTGGTTAAAAATAAACTTTATTTTGAAAGGGACAAGTCAAACATAAAAGTAATCATTTGTACCAGATTGTAGCATTTAAGCTAATTCACATCTACAGTCCTTTGACGGGTTAAAAACGTGAATATACGGTACTGTCATGAAGTGGAGGTGAGGTGGTGAGGCAAACGCTGGAGACCCAGGTAGAATATGGCAAGATGATAATTTAATGACGAATAAACAGGAAGACAGTCCAAAAACCGAGGCAGCACTGCAGAGCGGACACAAGGCTCAGCGCAGGTAGCGCAGGGCAAACGAATGGACATGAACACAGACTGGCTGACATCAGACGAGGAACACAGGACACAGGTGGGACTAAATACACAGGGAGGCAAATCAAGGGAACGAGACACACCTGGGAACAATCAAGGGAACGAGACACACCTGGGAACAATCAAGGGAACGAGACACACCTGGGAACAATCAAGGGGAGGACAGGACAACACGGAGACACAGAGACACAGAACTCGAAATAAATACACAGAAAACTCGAAAATAATCACAGAAAAACACAGAACCTGACAGGTACAGTAATAAAATAAAACAGAACACATAAAATCTCATTTAAATAACTTGGTATTCACAGATTCGCTTCACTTCGAGGTAAGTAGGCATGTAGGTATGTATCGAGGTATGTAGGCGAACCGTTCCCTCTTTCCCAAACAAACTGAACTTTCAAGGCAAACGGACTGGAGTTTTACTAAAGCAGACTAAACAGGGCTGGTGTGCAAGCACCTCAATAACAACTCAAGTCTTTTAAATCAAATGTTTCAACAGTTATTACCTAAGAAACCAGACCCATGGCTTAAAGGGTGTTTTCAGAAGAACTGGGCCTTTGAGTGGAGAAAGGAAAACCCTAATTTATCCCTTTTGTGGTCAGAATGGGCTCAGACTACTTTCATTTCTTCCAATGTAATTATTCTCCTCTTCTTCTCTGTTTCTAAAAAACAAAAATGTTTGATGTCCAGCACGTGGCTGGCTTTGTTCGGTTTGAGCCGCAGAGGGGCGTTCCAGTCCAAACATGCGTCGCCGTACCAAGGCTGCTGTGAGTCACAAATCAGAGAAACAGCTCAGTGTGCTTTATGTCTGTTACCACTGATCATCATCAGGAGGAGGAAGGAGTGAGTCATGTTAGCTAGACCTTCATAAAAACAAGCGCCAGGGTCCGCAACCTGGCTCACGACGACGGCGTTGAGCGAAAAGGTCACTTTGTCACCGTGGAAACCGTGAGCTGAAACTTCACGTCTGGCTCTTCGTCTTCAGAGGGATCCACCGGACCTCAGGTTGTTTACAAAACAACAGAAACTCAGTTGGTTTACGAACGAAGGGCGCAGCATTCACAGCGGCCCGGTTCAGTCCGATTCAATCAAAGTCCGGTTCGTTTGGGGAGGTGTGAGCGCGAACCGAACTCCGGTCCGCCTGCAAACCTCAGTCTACGTCAGAGTTTGGTAGGAACTCGTTAGACTTGAGTAACTTTTTTTAAAATGTACTTTTACTTTTACTCAAGTAATTTTATCATGAAGTGTTTCTATTTTTAACTGAATGAAAAACCACAGCAGTTATTAGTAGTTTCATTTTTCTTTAAAACTTTTTAGACATTTTTACTTTTGTTTATAAAGATTTAACGTCTTTAAATTAATCTCAACATTTTCATACTTTGTGGTAAAACAAAGTAACTAGTTACATTTATTTAATTACATTTACTTGAGGAGCGTTTTTGTACTTTTAGGAGTATTTTTACTTTTGCTTGAGTAATTTTATTGTAAAGTATTTCTATTTCTACCCACTGAATGAAAAACAAACATGTTTAAACCAAAACTTCATCAGATTCAGACACACCTGCAGTTTTTGTTTTTATGTTGAAAGAAACTGATTTTGATTTTTTTTTTTTTACTTAATTCTGCCATTTTGTAATTATATAATTTATATTCAATTCATCTGTAAAACACCAACATTTCCACTTCTACCTGATACGTTTTTACTCTTGAGTAATTTCTTCCACCTTCCGTCTTCCGGACCTGAACCTTTCAGTCTTCCCTGTTTCTCTTTGTTTTTTCAGGCCTGGTATTAAATCATGCATGTTGGATTATTTTCTGTCACGTCTAAGAAAACAATAGCAAGACGTGACGACCTCTTCCCTGCACATGAATGTCACAATCAGGCCTTTTGCAAACGCAGCAATCAGAGTAAAATTGAGGAGATTTTCATCTGAAACCTCAAAAAAGAAAAAAATAGAAATCTCCAACTGTTGAAAGAGTCCAAGTTGACGTTCTGTTTTACAAGAGCGAAAGCTAAAATGCACTTATAGACTCACACTTACGCACTCGCTGGACAGACTGCCAACTGAGCTCACTTTATATCACTCAGGGATGTTTAAATTCTGCTGCGTCGGCGCTGCTTTGGCATTTATACGTCTACGGCTGGAAGGTTGTGTGAGGGGAATTATTTCACTTTCAATGAGACGTAATGGTCAACCCCAGCTAGAGCTTAATGAAATAACTTTTGACTTAATTAGAGATCTGAGGCTGCAGCTCAGCCATGCCAGGTTGGCTGTTTTGGCTCTGAATATTTGGGTTTGTGTGTCATTTTATATAATTTAAAAGCCAGTAGAGAAATCCAATCTCAGTTCCTGGAGGGCATCCATTCGGTTATTTCAGCTCGGCGATAAAGATTTACAGCTACACCAGAAAACGGCTTAAAGGCTGGAATTCAAAACGCACCAAGAACTTATCTCAAGATCAAGTAGAGGAAAGAGAAACATGCATAACAATCACTAAAATGGAAAAGGAGGAGAGTTTTCTGAGTGCGAGGTTTTTTTTAAAGATGGCCACACTGCAAAAACACAAAATCGTATCGAATTGTTTTGGTCTAGTTTCTGGTGCTAATATCTTAGCACACTTGAAATATGGAAAATTAACTTAGAAGTAACTTTTCATCAAGATTTGGCAGCTTGTTTTAAGTCAATAATTCTTTAATATTGATAAAAGTTCTAGTTCCACTGGTGGAACATTCCACTACACCGTTACCTAGCAACCCCTGCCAAGCACAGGCCCGTTACCTAGCAACTCTATTCTAGTTCCACTGGCAGATTATTTCACTAATAACATGGAAAATATGCCTTGTTATAAGTGAAATAACATGAGATATCCCCAATATTGACAAATTATTTACTTAGAACAAGCTTCTATTTCTTGCTAAAAAGTTATTTGTAACTTTGTTTAGAAACTGGGTCAAAAATACTTAGATTTTGTGTTTTGCAGTGCAGATGAGGACAGATAAATAACCGAATCATGCATTAAAACCAACAAACATGAGAGAACTTTTGCATTTTTATGTTGCAGTTGTGTTATGAAACGAGGCCTGCCTGTACTTTGATCATTTTTGATCACACATCAAGCAGGTGAATAAATTCATGTTGAATTTTCTCTGCTGTGACAAAAAGAAAACCTTGATTGTGTCTCAAGCAACTAAACATAATAAAATTCAACAACTTCACTTACCTGCTGTGACCATTTTCAAGTAATATTGTGATTATGACATAATACAAGTTAACTTTCTCAAAGATAAAAAAAACTTTAATTTCTAATTTAACACTGGAACTGGAAGTCATTTTGAATATTCAAAATAAAGAAAGAAAACAAATAAAATGTGCAATGAAGTCTTTGAACAAATTGAGACCAAAGAACCAGACTGAAGACTTTTGTCGTTCATTTTTGGTAGAAAGAGAGAGACGAGAAAAACAATCAGTCATTCAAATGGAAATTATTGACTTTGTTTCAGTTTATTGTTTTTTCTGGTGAATTATTGGTTTGTAAAATAACATTTTATTTTGGTTCCTTTCTTTGTATTGTTGTAAAATTACCAAAATAAAACAAATCTGAATAAAGTAGCTATAAGTTAACAGATGATGGTGGTGAATGTCTGGTGAAACTGGTTTCTGTTGCCAAAGCACAGCTGTACCGCAGGCCCAATATGATCCTTAGTGACAGAGTGGCCTTTCCAACCACTATCACACACACACACACACACACACTCACTTTCTCATGCCAAGACAATGGCCTGTTAATCCTGGCCTCTGATTGGACGACTGGAGATTACCCAGAGGGCACCAGCTGTCAGGGAGAGGCGAGGCCCAGTTTCCTCAGAATCAACGCGCTCTCTCTCTCTCTCACACACACACACACACACTTCAATGGTCAATGGGTGTTTCCAAAAGAAAAGAAAAAAAAGCTGAATAAAATAAAGAAACAACAAATGGCTTCGCTGGACGCCTGATTTCCATGTTCAGCTGGTGTGATTATAAGACCAGATAGATCCTGTTTGTCACTGCTGGCTGTAACAACAGGAATGCACGGTAGTGACGGTGTAATGCTAACTGGTTTTATAAAAAGAACCAGGAGCAACATGTTGCCAAAAGCGACACAAACGCTCGTTTATTTTTAGTCTTTTGGCATCACAAATCTTTTCCGCTCAGCTTGTTTTGTTTCTCCATTAGCATTGGTAGCCATTTTGCTACAGATTCCTCCCTCCTCTCTGGTACAAACACAGATGTTTTTGGCTGAACCGGGCCAAGCCAAGCGGGTCCAACAGTGCCGGGGAGGGGGGAAGTGCCAACCGACCCGCTGCTGGGCAGTGATAAGACCAGAAACCTCTGGAGAGTCCAGGCACGGAGAAAAGAGGACGGAGAGGAACAAAAATAATACAGGAGAGGACAAAAAGCTGGAATACCCAGGTGCAGTGATGCTGGACTTCCTATTGGCTGGCAAAGCAGCCAATCAAGGAGGGCCTTTTATTTTCCTTCACTCTCCTGGATTATGTGAACCCCTAAGAGGGGCAACAAGGAAGCGTTTATGTTTCTACAGTAGTCAAGATGGTTTCCATGTGGATTGATACATACTGAGGTATATTTGGAGTTTAACTATCAACATAGGCAGTTAGAAACATTTTTAGAAAAGGACTCCAGTATTCGCAGGTGGATGTGCTCCAATATACTCCCATACATTTTCGGCTACAGTTTCCTTTATAGTAAAGAGGAAACTGTGCCTTTCCTGTCCCAGAAATAAAAAAAAATTTGCAAGTTTTTTTTTTACTTCCATTTGGGTTTCTACTGCTTCTTAAAAAAAGGCCGAGCATAAAAAAAACAACTCATCCAGTTTTTGACAATAAGTTCTTGGTTTTTAATGTGTCTGCCAAGAAAATGAGCCGTTCCAAAAAACTGGAATGTAACAAATCAGCAGGCACCACCCGTTACCTAGCAACCCCGGCAGAGTTCCGCCCGTTACCTAGCAACCCTGGGCAGAACTCCATCTCCTTCGGTCAGTTGGTTTTACTGTTGTATGCACTGTACAATGGCTGCTGGAAAAGACAAGAGTTTTGTTGTTGACTTACCATCCAGAAACCACTTGCTGTGTACTTGTTGGTTGTGCAGGAGGCTCCACTAATGCTTTTCATTAGTTGTATAATTGGGAATCTGTTTGCGGCCATTTTCACATTTGGGTGTAAACGTTGAGTTGGGGGGTGTGGCCAGCAGCAGCTTCTTTGAATTTAAAGTAACAGAAGCCTAAAAAAGCTAAAAATAGGCAGAACTGAGCAAACTAAAATCTCATTATGTAAAGATCAATATATTTGATGTATATTGATGATTTTGATGGTGACACTTGACAAAATGGAACATTATTGGTTTCTCAGTTTGGTGATTGTTTGGTGTTTCTATGACTTTATGTTTGAGCTGCCTTGTTGCTGAAATGTGCTACAGAATAAACGTGATTGATTGTTTTGCTTAGACCATCTGTCTCATGTTGCCTCATGTTGCCTCATGTTGTCTCATGCAACTCAGGTTGTCTCATGTTGCCTCATGTTACCTCATGTTGCCTCATGTTGCCTCATGTTGTCTCATGCAACTCAGGTTGTCTCATGTTGCCTCATGTTGCCTCATGTTACCTCATGTTGTCTCATGTTGCCTCATGTTGTCTCATGTTGCCTCATGTTGCCTCATGT
>CAEGAG010301675.1:0-75861 GCA_903067065.1 Brachyrhaphis terrabensis | reverse complement strand
AGAGAGAGAGAGAGAGAGAGAGAGAGAGAGAGAGAGAGAGAGAGAGAGAGAGAGAGAGAGAGAGAGAGAGAGACACAGAGAGAGAGAGAGAGAGAGAGAGAGAGAGAGAGAGAGAGAGAGAGAGAGAGAGAGAGAGAGAGAGAGAGAGAGAGAACAGGAACAAGAAGCAATCTTAAATTAAAGCCAACACTAGTTCCCATTTATGCACCACTCAAGAAAGTCAAATTGTGTCCGATTTCCTGATATTGTGCCGCTACTGGACTCAAGCAGAGGGAAAGGATAAAAAATAAAATAAATAAGTGGAATCCCAGCTCATAGCCTTTTGTTTTCAATGGCTGCATTATGTAGCAACAGTGTAGCTACGCAGGGCGCTCCTCAAGCTTTATTATGGCTCATAATGAGACAACAATGGGGTGGCGAGTGCGCCTCGTTAGGTATTTAACTAATTATTTTTACTAAAAAGGGGGAAAACAGTCCATGTGAATAGCAAGTACACTGAGAACAACTGATCCTCAGCTCAGACCCACCGCGTCTCTGTAATATAATACATTTCCACAGAAACGCACGCTATGACAGTATTGACTCCAAACACACAGACAGCAGGCTGCTTAACAATGCCACCACAAACCATGTCGAAATCTCGATGATCTCGAATGGTTACAGAAAACAAGAGAGAAGAAAAAAAAAGATGTCTTTGTGCCGTGGCTCAACCACCGCACGCTTAATGAACAAACTCCGCTCGTAAATTCATTAGGGACAGACATGCGAACTGACACAAAGAGCGACGCTGCTGCAGAGCGGTCCTGTTAAATTGAATTTTCCTACCTTAATGACAACAGGCTGCGGAGACCGACTGTCTGTGCGCCCTTAACAAGCCGTGATGCACTCATCACATCCCCGAACCGCGCGGACCACCGACAGACAGACGGAGCTCGGCTCGGCTCGGCTCGGCTCTGCAACAAATCCACCTCCGGGTGGATTTAATCAAGCTCAGAGGCGCAGCGGACACGCAGTCACTGGACAAAGCCTCAGTTCATATTCAAAACCATAAAACACACACACAAACACACAAAGAGACTCACCGACGTGTTGGGCTACTGAGTGACGACGATTTGTTTATTTCATCGTCCCCGCCGAGCAGCTGTGTGAGGCGGTGCGTAACTGACTTCCGCGTTGAAGATGGGGTGGAAGAGAGACGGAGAAAACATCCGCAAAGAAATCAGTAATAGGAATATTTAAAGGACAGGCGGCGCACCGCACCGGGGTGTGCGCGTGTGTGACGATGAGGCAGATTAGGACGGCAAACAAGACGGATGCAGTGATAGATAAAATAAATGCACACTGGAACTAATCGGTTTTTATATCTAGAGGACATTTGTTGGCCCCACTTTCTAAAACTATATAAATAAAATGAAATGAAACCAAAATACATTTTCAATTCCTTAATTTGCTTGAAAGGTATTTTATGTTCAGGATGTTGTTGGTGGAGCAGTGGGCAGAATGTATCTCCAGTAGCAGTCAATCACGCAACAACTCATAAGAAGCCTCTGACTAAAGACTGTTACCACATTAAAGTTTCATGGTTTTCATGTCACTAGCATGAGCTCACAAAAAACATTTTCCCACCCAGCCTCTAAAACATTGTATAGGCGTTCATTGGTCTGTTCATCTATACTTACTGTGTAGTGAAAAAAGTGGCCCTTTAATGTGATTCTTTGCATTTTAAACTTAAAATGAAGATTAAATCCAATCTTTACAATAATTCAGTTTCTTATCCTGACACAGCAAGCGGGGGTGAGAAACGGTGGAAAAGAACAACTTCTCTGTCCCTGCTGAAGAAAGGCATTCCCAAAGCATGATGCTGCCACCACCATGTTTCCCATGCCACATTTTTGGGGGATGATGTATGGTTTTTAATAAAACCATACATCATTTTCTTTGCGTTTAAGTTTCTGTTTGTGAGATGAAAATCCATGAGAAAAAAACCAAAGTCGATTACTTTCTTTAAGCTAACCCCTCAGCTTTACAATGTGTTATGTTTTATGACTGAGAATGAGATCAGTGGCAGACCTAATTTACCGCCAGTCAAAATGAACTTGCTCAGAGGACAGCAGACAAAAAAAAGAAAGGAAAAGAAATACACAAAGAGCTGTTTACTTTCAGATTGTTTGATGACCTATTATACAGTACACTCAGTAACTCAGACCATGAGTGGCCCGCTGTTTATTGTGCGACTTTTCCTTGCTCAAGTGAATCACCGCATGTCCTGCAACTCCACACCAAGAAAGCCCCCCGCTCAGACAGCGGCATGCTGGCAGAGGCTCACGTCTCCTCTGTTGACTCAGAGCCGCGGCTCTGTCTCTGTGAAACCTGTCATTGTGTTGGGGCTTATTACTGATGCACTGGCTGCTGCGGGGTCCCTGGGGGTCGCACAACGGAGCCTCTGTGCTCTGGCCGGACAAAGTGGGCTCCTCAGGAGCGAGTCCACGAAATTGTCATGCATGTGTCTCTGCGTCCGAGAGATACAGCAGGCTGTCACTCTCTGAAGCCACAGAGGATTAGGGCTCATGTGTTAAATGTGAGAGAGGCACGCAAGGGACAAGCAGCTGTTCCCTGTGATACTAAAGCAGCCTTTTGTGACATTCAGCCGACAGAAAAGCAGCTTCTCCGGGCGGAAACAAGCTCTTCTCACAGGCAAATGCAACAGTAACGCCCCTCCTAACCCCTAAGCTTTACAAATTTGTTTTGTATTATGACTGAGAATGATTAAACCAGGGCGTGTGTTTATCTGGAAGGAATGGATGGTGTAAGAGCATGAGTCTAACATGCCAAGTCCAGCAAAGGAGTTCTCTCCGGTCTGTTCTCACCGGAGAGAACAGACAAATTAAGAATCCACGGTGGAGAAGGAGATGAGGTCACCAAGAGGTCACCAGGTTTGTCAGGATATAAAGGTTGTAGGTGAGGCTGGTGACGTTATGTGACAGGAACCCTTCTGGGTATTTCCTGCTTTCTTACCCTGCTGGTTGGTCCTGTCAGACTGGTAACGCTGACCACTTGTTTCTCACCCTAACATCCATACAGGCTCTGCACCATGTTGTTGTGCTTTTTTTGGGGGGTGGGGGGGTTTCAAGAAAAGGAGATAGAAGCAAAAGCGTTCTTATTTTGTCAGATTCTTGAATAATTACTTTAGTCTGTGAAGTGTGTTGGCTAATGCCTAAAGCCATTCTTCATTTTGCCAACACCAACAAAACTTCAGTGAAGAATTTTAAGGCTCTATTTGGTGTACTAGATTAGTATTTTATATACTGTGCAAAAAGTATTTAAAAAACACCTTTTCCTGTTGCAACCACAAATGACAGAGTATTCAGAATAATAACTAGTACTTAGAAATAGAGGTGCACCGATTGCAGTTTTCTGGCCGATCGCTGATTACCGAGCTTTCAAAAAACTGACCTGTCGACTCTGATTTCGGCAGAGTCCAATTTCTTTTGTCTGAAATGTCGCTATACATAGCAAGAAAGTCGCTGAGTTGGCAACAGACTATTGTTAGCTGCAATTGTGCAGACATGACCTGGCAGGCCAGTCCATCAGTCAAACTTCTCTCACAGGAGAGCAGGAACGGACAGTGGATGATTTTTAGATCTTTGCTGAGGTAAAGATCGACTTCACATCTAAGTTTCAGCTGATCACAGATCTTCCAAAATTAAAAAAAAAAAGGCTGGCTGATAAATTGGTGCACCCCTACTTAAGAAATTAACCAGGTCATTAATCCAATTTAGTTCAAGTACATCATTCATCATGCTGATTAGAGCTCCTCTAATCTCACTGAGTTTATCAGCTCACATATCAGTATCTACATTCTCGACTGTACAATCTCAATATTATTTTGAATGACAAGGATAACTACATTTACAAAAACCCCTTTGTAAATGTTACATTTATGGTAGTTTGAAACAACACATGAAGCAAGCAATAAACACGTGGACGTGAAAGACATTGGTCTGGTCAATTGACCAAAATACATACATACAAAATGCTCTGTGAGTATGAAAACTAACACCCTAGGCACAACATGAAAAACCTAGGCACTATGAAAAATAGTAGTGGCAGCATCATGCTGTGGGAATGCTTTTTTTCCCATCAGAAACAAGGAAGCTGGTCAGACTTCATGAGAAGTTAGATGGAGTTAAATGCAGAGAAACCCTAGAGAAAACGGAGTCTGTAAAAAACTTGAGATGTTTTTGCAAGACTTCTTCGGCTTCTTGTCCAGTCTGACAATATGAATATGTCAAGTTTCATTGAGGCATATTTCAAGAGAATTTCAGCTGTAATTGAAATTACAGCTGAAATTTAACAAAGAGGTGGATTGAATAGATGTATGTACACCACACTTTACAATTATCAAAGATGAAAAGGAAAATAATCTTGTTTTCTGTAATTTTAAGTAATGCATTTTTTTCTGTTGGTCTAATTATTAAATGGGAAATCATTAACCCTGCCTTAAGAACCTAATCAATCATGTTTCTGAAAATTAGCCTCTATACCCATCACAGAGTGAGACGTCTTTTACTTGAAAGCCGTGTTTAGAAAACCGACCACCGTTTTCAGTCTGTGCAAAATTGTAGCGTTGCTGCGCTTGGCAGAGCTGCAAAAGACAGGCTGGGAAAATCCCAGAGCAGATGACAGACATTTGACTGGTCTGTTTTTGTGCAACGCAGAGAGTGGCAAACCAAATCAAAAACTCAGACCAACCTGCCATGTATCCTGATTGCTCCCTGTGCCACAGGAACAAAAACAATTCTCTCATGACAGTGACGCTCCTGACGTGCTGCATATTTCCCACATGTTGCCAGCTGTGCCTGCATTCTAATGTTTAAATTCCTTTGAATACGAAAAAGGTGCCCTTTGCCATGTTAAGATGCATTTATTATCAAAGAGAGAACAAGCAGCATCCCAGGCAGATCTGTATGGTCCAATTACGATGGATCAAAGCCAGACAACATGGAGGAGGAAAGTGGGGATAAAAACACTGAGACGCATCTCCGGTCAGGGTTTGTCTGATGCACAGGAACTGCGTCCGGAGAATAATAAGAGGTGCTCTCACTATATATATTTTTTTAATTTACATAAGGGTGTTCAAAGTGGTTTCATATTCACCGACAGGTTGGATGTATGCAGTCTTCTCTTTGTATGCAGAGGGATGGGTATTCATCTGCCCTCCTGGCAATATAAACTGAAAGATGTTCTTATAAATGTAAACAAAACTTCTTATTCTACAAGAGGCAAATTTAAAGGACTCTGACTGTGTTAGGAAAAAAAAAAAGGCTTCAAGTCTGAAACAGACACTTTACTAGAGGCCAAAACATTTACTGGTTGACACACTTCTTGCTGCTTATCATAAATTAGATGGAGTTAGTAAGAAGATCATAAGCTTCCCATCATTAAGTGGTGACCCGGCATTAACGGGGACAACATCCTCTGGCTTAAATTGGCAAAGTGGGAGTTTCAGTGTTTAATAGGTTTATTGGTATGCTGAGCTTGTTGCTAAGAAACTCGTCAAGGGTCCAAGCCTAAAAAGGGGTCTTAATGTGGAAAGACTGGCTGACACCAAGCCGGAAACCATTTCTCATCCTGGCTGTTAATGGAAAACTTGTGAAGATGGGAAGTGACACGGGTCAAAGAAATTCAGCGTGCTCTTAATGAGGACCAGAAACTGCGATTCGTAAGAGCACTTCAAGGAAATCAAAAGAATTTATAGAGCTTTCCGTAAGTGGAGGAAATCAGTATTTCCTTTACCATAAACTATGTTTGAAGTTTAAGTATAGAAGGTTGTAGAAACTAAAGACCAGAAATTTAAACGGAAGGAAACTTTATTAGATCAAACCCCTGTGGATACTTAACCAGCATTTAGCTTTTTTTTTTTTTTTTTTTTGCAACAGCGAAGCAATTAAAAAAAAATAATTAAAACTTTTTTTTTTTAATGGCAGCCACCTTACTGTAGACACAAAGACCATAACCTACCCCATTCTACTACAGCTTAATCAATAAGTGGACACATTACTGACATTCACACTTACATACATTGCATACTTACCATTTCAAAAACAGCCTTTAGTTAAATAAGTAGCATTAATTAATAAATATTAGAGTATTTTATCAATAAGTGGGTGGACTGTTTGTTTTTTGTTTTTTTTTCAAAAGAAAAAAATATATATATAAATGATGCATTTATGTGCCCAGTTAAGAAAAGACATTTAGATGTACAGAATATAAAAATCTGGATAACAACACTTCAAGAGACAAGCACAGAAATGTACGCAGCTTTCCCCACTAAGAAATAAAGTTAGATGTAGAAATATAGTTCTAAAGTGCATCTGTTTTAAGACTTGTCAAAGGAAGTCAACAGCGGTCCTATCGGGAAATAAAATAATAAAGTAACAAAACGTGCAGCAGATATAGAGGAAAACCTACCTACATACATGCAAAGTTTATTTTAAAGACAAAAAGGAATAAACTAAGTAAGAAATACAAAAGACATATTTTCACATTGTCAAGAGGTGATAATTAGTTCTGTGCCATTTCAGTCCACTCTTGAGTGTTCCACACTTGATTATACATAGTATTTATTAAATTTTTAAGTAACCTTGGCAGAGTAAAATAAAATAATAATAAAAAAAAAAGCACACAGTGGTGTAAGTGTTTCTCTTTAAAATGCCTTTGCAGTACACTTTCTCCCTCTCGGTTTGTCTGAGTTGTCCTTCTGTTTGTCCCCTGTAAGTGGTGGTGGGCTCTGTGGTTTAGATCTTAGGCAGCTTGGGAGCACTGATAAGAGGGTTGGTCTCTTGCAGAAACCGTCGCCCAGCAGTCTTGTAGTCATAAGAGCAGTCATGTGTCTCGGCGTAACGGTGAGTGGCACAGAAATTGTTTCCACACCTAGAAGAATAAAGACATTACAATGAGTATGCAAAAGATTTGCTTTTAACTTTCGTTTTCTTGTTTCTTTTTAATTTAATGTACTTTTTGTTTTGCAGTGTACACCTTTATCTACACAAAATGGAAAATATATTAGGACCATAAAAACTTTAAATACTGAAAGTATAAAACTTCAGGCTTTCAGTAGTAAAAATTAAAAAAAAACTATCATAATAAAAAGCACTTTCACTTGAATCCACTTTCTGCCGGAAAAATATATATAAAAAACATATATATACATGTAGTGGGAATTTTAGTTCACTTTAAGGGTTTAAGCCAGATAAGCCAAGGTAACTGCAGCTGTTTGTGTTTTCTTTCAGTAGAAATGTCTGTCGATGTCCTCAGATCTCATTAAACTAATAGTTCCACTCTCCAAACAATCCTGCATGTTCAGCTAACATAATTAGTTTATTTTTCCTCTGTTTGAGCCAAATGGCATAGTGAAGAAGGTCTTCTGAATGTCAGTCAGCAATCTTCACCCTGATTGTGAAGCCAGACTGACTCAGAGTGAGAGACCGTTTAAAGGCTCAGCAAACCTTTGCAGATGTTTGAGTTAATTAGTTGATTAGTTTGTGACACCAGGAGTTTCCAATAATTTACATTTTTTCCCGGTAATTACTTAGAACTTTTTGTTCTCTCCCTTCACTGAAAGACTTGCACAGCGACCGCTGTCTAAAAAAAGCACAACATATCACTAAGGATACTTCCCACCCTGGACATTCTGTTTACACTGTTGCCTTCAGGCATACGATACAGAGCAATCAGAGCAAGAACCAACCGTCTTAGGAACAGTTTTTACCCCATAGCAATAACAAAACTAAATGCTATCAAAATAACCACTAATCATCATGGATGATATGTATCGGCTGTTTGTTGTTTCTTGCACTGTGTGCAAATTGTGGGACAGTTGTTTTTTGTTTTGTTTTGGACATGTGCACCGACTGATGGCACCTTTGAATTTCGTTGTTCTTGTGACAATGACAATAAAAAATTTCTTATCTTATCTTTAAGCCATAGTCATCAAAATTACATGAAACACAGGCCTGGAACATGTCACTAAGTGTGATGATTCTAGATAAAATGAGTTTCACTTTCTGAGATGACTGGTAAGAAATACTGCACTTTTCTGCAACATAATATTTTTTAAATGTACATTACTTTATGAAAACAACTTTAATCAGACTTTTCTAAAACTGCTTTTGTCCTGGGTGTTTTTTTCCATCTTTTTTTTTGTGCGTTTAATTTCCGTCATGGAAATAAATATAACCATTGTGGGCAATAAGCTTAAACACAACCACAACAGAAAATTAAAACCAAATCCCTTTAATCCAATACTTGTTTCAATATTTTATTAGTGATTTTTAAAATAAAATTCCACTGCTGCTTGTTTAAATCTATGCTACTCTGCCTTTTTACAAATGAGAATAAGCACCGTTTTTATTGTGCACCCAAAAACGCACCAGTTGTGTTTCTGATCACCACTGGGTGCAAGATGTTTGCAAGTTGCTGAAGCAAAAGGTAAGATATATGAATTGATGGTATGAAATGACAAAACCAATAACTTTTAAAACAAAACGCCCATTTTCCTTCGACATGGCAGCAAATTGAAGGGAAGGGCAGCTTTGTACAAAAAGGTGTGCCTCAAGGACAAGGGTGAAAGAGAGAGATTTACAGTCAGACAGCGTTTGTTTAAATTGAAAACAGAAATGGATCTGGGGCGTTTACCTGCATTCGTAACTGGTGGCTAGTCCAGTTTTTTTGCCGCAAAGGAAGCAGTGCTTTGAGCTCTTTTTCTTGGAGCCAGTGGGGGCCTTGACTGGAGGTAGGTGGTACGTTGGAGTGCCTGAGAGCAAAGTTAGCATGTTAGGTACACGTCGGAGTAAAATGAACCACCTCAAAAAATGAAATGTGATAAAGTCTCGACCTTGTGGTCTTTTTAGAAATTACTTCATGTAAAGTCTACAATCATGCACAGCTTGAAATGATGAGTTTAGACCAGCTTAACCGCATTTGTTAAATACCGTGATTCAACTAGTAGGAGCCAATTCAAATTTAGAGCGATTTTTAAAAACATGCATATGAACATAAAATTGTAAGTGCTTCCTTGTTGCGGATGACATGTTTGCACATTTCTTTTGGCTTTAATTTGCACAATCAAAGATCACTCCGACTTTAAATGAGCACCTACTAGATCTGTCGCAGTAAAATGATGCAAAAAAGTGACTGATAAAAACAACAATAGGCATATCTGTCTCTTCAGAGCTTTCAGGCATCGTGAGAAATGAAAGCAGCAGTTTCCATCAGCTGTAAACAGGAAGAATAGATGTTGACAACACAAACTAAAAACTGATAACTGCAATACATTAATCTCAGTGCATTTTGGTAAAAATTCTCATTACAGATTGCTTTGTTTTGATCATTTATCCCCCTCGTCTTTCAGTGTAAACTAAATATCTACTTAATGTCAATCCTCAAAAACCTTAAAATAAAACACATTTCATCAAAAATAAATTACTTTATTAAACCGGACTACTTCTGTTTAATGTTTTTCTTTGTATGTCAAGTGCTAACATTTTAGTTTCAGTCTGTTTTAGACCAAACTTTAAATAAAGCTTCCATTGTAATGCATTAGTTATTAGTGAAACTATATTTAGCCATATTCTTAAACATTTTCATAATATCTCTGTTTGGAAACATAAAAATGCACACAAACCAAAGAAACCCGACAGACAAAGTAAATAAAAAATGAGAATTTACCAGAGATAATATTTGCGGAAACTGTGGGGATTCTGGTAAATACAAATAAAACTGGAAGCTCTTTTATCAAAGAAAGCACAGCAAGGTTGCAGACGAGCCAGATGGAGGGCAGCTGGCTGTGGATGGGATTTTTTTTTTTCTGAATTTTCACCTGTTTGTCACGTTGCTTCTGCAACCACCCTTCTTTGAACAACTGCACCACCAAAGGTTAGGTTCCATATTTTGCTTTTCAGCAGACTCAATTTTATTATTCAGTCTGAGGTTCCTTCTACGTACACAGAGAAACTGCCAAGACCACCAGGTCACCAACCTCTTCCACAGTAGAAAAGACTCAAACTTAGATATACATATACACATTTTTTTTTAATTACGAGTTTAAATAAAGTCAAGCAGAACAAAAGTTGTGAAAAACCATTTAAAGACAGAACCATGTGTTCATTCAGGCTCCTCCAACAAAGCTGTAGTTTGGCAGCCTGCTTCGCATCTGACTTTTTCCAGGAATAAAAATGAGCATTCTGCTACAGGAAGTCAATTTGTACCTGCCTTGGAGGCATTTCATCAAACTGTTAAAACAGTGAACTGATCCTTAGCTGCCTTGAGTTGACAGCATGAAGGCTGAATGCGATACAGAAAAGATGCACCGTTTTATCCCGAGCTTTCAATCATCTGTCATGGAACGTGCAATTTCAGCAGGGCTTTGGAAATCTCACAGTTAAGGCTAAGTGCCTATTGTAGAGGACACAAGGGGACTGATTTTAAGAGTTAATAACACTGCATTTACTTAATGATCAATTGCAGATAATTCTGTCTTAGGTTAGGAAACACTCCTTGACAGACATTAGAAAATAGTGAACACACCATACAGGGTTGAATGTTTCCTCTGCTTCCAATAAAAAAAAAAAAAACGTTCAGCTGCAAACAGGTTGAAGGCCAGAAAAATATATTTAATAAAGTCTATTTTTGTACTTAGAGAAATTAGACCCAACCTAAATCAATGCTGCAACAAAAATGGGAAAATCTATTTGGCCATAGAACTCTGACTGGAGCATCTGCACACAAGTCCTACATTATGAATGTAAAATTAAGAAAATCCTGCACAAAATCAGAGTAACAATTCAGAGTTAAAAAAGAAAAGAAATCTGTTATTTTAAGTAAAACATGGCAGGATTAAAAACACGGTACAAGATATGACTTAGTAACAAACAGTTTTTTCTGGGCGTCTCCAAGAGCTAAGTGGTTGCTTACACATTTTTCCACAAGTGAAGAAAATCTACCTTACCTAATGTCCCAAATGAACTCATGACTCCTCCAGCTGATGCAAGACAGTTACTGGTCTGAAAGCAAAGCAACACGGACAAAATATGCATAAGTAAAACATATACACAAAGACAAACACTTCATTTTGTCTTTTTTACTCCCTTTTTTCTGATTTTTAGCATTTAGATGAATCCAACTGGATACAAAGTGAGATGCTTTGACCGTGATTTACAATATTCTACTAAATACTACCCCGAGCAGCCCTTTGAGATTTTGACTTTGCCCCCTTTGATAATTTGATGACAATATTGGCTTTATATATTGTGCAGCTCCAAATTTCTCTCCATAACTCATAAAAACACTTTTCTAAATGGGGTGGGGGGGATTGAGCCATTTTATCCAAATGTTACCACTTACACCATAAAAAAAAAGGCAAATACACAAAGTTAAGAGAACAGTTAAAACACATCGTCTTTTAAAACAGACTTAAAAAAAAAAAGAAAAAAAAGCTGCACGGCTACTGATGATTGTGTGAGCTCACCCTATAAGAAGCTGCAGCTCGGCGCAGTGGCGACATTGGTCTAAAGAGGTCTTCCTGAAGAAACTTGTTGGTAGGGATGGATGGCAGCCTGGAGCCAAGGCCGCTCTGTCCTGAGGCAGTGGCTGCAGGAGGTAAGGTCAGTGCAAAGCCCAGACTCTCTGGAAGGCCGTCTCTGCTGCTGCTATCTGGAGCTCGGGTGGAGAGAGATGCAAAGAGCTCCGAGTTGTTCAGAGACCCTAGTGGCTCCTTACAGGCTTGGTTTACCATCTCAGTGATGCCTCTTGCTTCCCTCTTAGAAATGAGCTCTGGTCGTTTGCCAGGTGACTCTACTTTAACGCCGCGAAGGCGTGTTGGATGAGTTGCTAGGGAGGCTGGAGGATGAGGGGATGTGCTGCTCGACTTCGGCGAGGATTGTGCTTGTAGGTTGGACTGTATGCAAAGTGTTGAGTCAAAAGGCTGAGAAAGGAGTCTGGTTGCTGAAGGCGAGGGGGAGGAAGGTAACGGAGAGGGGGGGCTGATATGTATCGACGTGCCAAGCTGGGTTCCATCAGCTCTGCTGGTGAGTGCGTCGCTTGTGCCAAGAGTCCAGGGGCAGAGAGGGGAGGGGGAGTGCGGCAGCTGGTGCTGAGCCCCCACATCAACGGTCTGGTGACCTCCCTCATGCTGAATGGACATATCCAAGCTCAGAGGGTCAGAGAGTTCTCCGAACGACGCCCCAGGCTGTGCTGGTACCACAAGTCCAACCGGCTCCTCCAGTATACTCAGCCCGACTGCCTCTACTGACGGCTCAACAGGGTCAAAAGGGGATTCGCTAGGCCCTCTAGTGCAGAGCGGTGGGAGCTGAGGGTAAACGCAGTCTTTCATCAATCTGCTGCCAATATCCATTCGAGACACTTTCGGAGGAGGGCGGATTTTTGCAAACGGCGGGCACGCCTCCCAGGGTTCCTCCTCCTGAAGCATGTAACATGAAGACGAAGAGAAAGAAGGAGGAGAGCGTCTGTGGACGGTGACGTGGGCAGAAGTTGCAGCAGCAGGGGGAGCAGAGGGGTCAGCAATTGGAGGCAGTGGGGCATTTGTCTGCCAAGGCTGGTTGATCTGTGGGAGGGAGCGAAAGAGGCGGTGAAGGTGTTGTGTGCTGGGAGGTCCAAGAGAGCTGGTACCAGGATGTGGCTCAGCAGGCGCCAGCGGCGTTACTTTAACAGACTTCTGGAAGAAGACAGAGAAAGACACATTTCCAAATGTTAGCAGATGATTGTTAAAAGTCAATGCATTACACAGTTTGACATCCTGCACTACACGGAAATGCTACAGAAGCTCAGGTTCTCTCTGTGAGGCTCTATGCTTCCATCATGATGTCAGCAGATTTCTATCGCAAAGCTTAAAGCAGTAACAATGTAAATAATTCAGTTCCCTCCTTGTAAAAATTGACAGATAATGAACAAAATTGACATCAGTAATCCTAAAATGTCCAAAGCACCGTCACATATGAAGTCACAGCAGAACTTTTATATTTGAAGTTCTCTTGATTAATCTGCTTATTTAAATATTTTATAATCAGAAATATATACAAAGTATGATGTTTCCACACCTAAAAAATGTGTTACAGAAACAAAATATTAATATTTAGATAGGTTTTCTGACCTTTTTATTAAGGTTCATGTCCTCCATCTTGGCTTTAAGCAGCTTCATTTTGGTCATGGTGATTGAGTTCTCCAGGCAATGCTGTGCAGCTGCTGAACTCTCTCCATCCTCCTCAGCGTACACATTGTACACTGAGCCACCACTGAAAAACATGGCAAGCAAAAACAACTTCCAGTAAGTTATCTAATAATATCAAACTAAAAACACCCACTTATTTTTTCCCTCTTGCTTAAGCATGTGGTTACTGCAATAGCCCTATTTTGGCTGCTTTAAGCTCCAGGTGAGGCATCTTTAC
The DNA here is from genome assembly GCA_903067065.1 of Brachyrhaphis terrabensis. Taxonomy (NCBI): domain Eukaryota; kingdom Metazoa; phylum Chordata; class Actinopteri; order Cyprinodontiformes; family Poeciliidae; genus Brachyrhaphis; species Brachyrhaphis terrabensis. The sequence continues at coordinate 62,398 of CAEGAG010301675.1, read as the reverse complement.
CGTAGAGGATCTCTGGGTGTCTCGTTGCAGGGTCCTGGAATGCAATTAAAAGTAACATTTTGCATATAGCTGAAACACCTTTATATGCAAAGGTATGTGAAGATCACTGAAGATGCAGTGGTGAACTGCCATTTCTATAAAACCAATGTTCTCGTTTGTTTCAAGAAGTTAGGTGAAGTGTTATTTTATTAATGCAGAGTTTCATTTATGTTTAACCAAGTTAGCAGCGACAGCAGTTAAAAATCCCGATCCATGCAAATTGATATTTTTCAACTCTTGTATTCCACTGACCTTCCTACAGTGTAGAAGCTTTATAACTGTAGTCAACATTGAGTTTCAGTCAACAATTAAAAGAGCATCTCAAATGGAACTGAAACAATAAAACCAACCTTAGGGACTCGGAGAGGGGAGTCAGGGTCCCGTCTCCCCTGTCAACCACTCGGAAGAAGCTCAGTTGGTCGCCCTCGCGATACACAACAAAAGTGACCTGCTTATTTGTTTGGTTTTTGTCCCAACCATCCTCCTTTGTGCTCTCCATCAAGTCAGCCACTTCCTGGATAGGATCCTCCAAAGTTACTGACAAAAGAAACAAGAGGAGAAGGATTCTGTGATTAAAAATAGGAGCACGTCTACTCAATACAAGTCATTTATCAAATAGTTAAGATTTCTTTTTAAATGCCATACCCCTCCTGGTGTTAATTGGGCCTCCCCTCATGGCCAAAACAAGCTTCAATGTGCAGCCCTCTGCAATTCTGCAACAGTAGATGCCAGATTTAATATGTCTACAAAAAAATTCCACACATTTGCACCAAACGCTCTGACTCAAAGCAGAAATTCCAAGAGGTGGGATAAGATCTAGAGGAACGTAGGTGGGAATTTTACAGGGATAGATGCTCTATTCTACTCCTGGAAACCTAAATGCATGCTGCAGTGTGATAAAGGAGCCTGGTAAGATTCCACAACAGGCTGTTCATGTGGAAAATTAAGTGACATGCATAACAATACAATCAGCTGCACCCAGCAGAGAACTGAAGGTTGCATGCTGCAAAAAGAAAAAGTGGAAGAGCAAGTTCTCTAAATGTCCTCATATGGGGCTGCTCTACAGCTCTGGATTATTTATGTGTGAAACTACAAAGACTCACACTCCACCCATAACAGCACAAAAGCTTTAAAAAAAATACATCTGGCAAATGACTAACTGTACAGCGATTAGGAAGTTTTGGCACAGGTGCCAGGGCTCCAAATGACAGGAAATGTTGATTTACCCATAATCATGTAGACAATGATCATCATCCAGCTCAACATTGTTCCAGATAAGATGCTGCTGTGCAACAGGAATACCTTTATACAGTCAGAGAGAGGGGAGGAGAGAGAACAACCAAAGTTCACAAGGATCGGTTCATGTTTCATTTGTTAATTTGACTAATGGAGGAAGGCCTTCAGACATAATGATACATGACTCATGCCTGCCCCCTAAAGACAAAATATGGCATCTGCTGAAAAAGCCAACGTGAAAACAAAAATGATCCCCTACTATAACCATTCACAACTGAAAAGTTAAAGTTATGTAATTTGTTTAAAAACATATCTGTAAAAATTAAGTTTTTAAATAAATCTGGGTGGTTCAGCACACATAGAAACTAAAAACTTAATTATCTACAAGCTGAGAGTCCACAGAACACACAGCTTGAAATGAGATTGTGTGCATGATAGGGAAGCCCACTGTGGATGAACTCCTGACTCCATGCTGGGGGTAAGACTCAGTCTCAGGGAGTGAACAGTGGTTGCTTCATTGCTGAGCGGCGTGCGCTGAGAGAGACATCTTAAAGCTCACACACAGAGAACTTTGTACTTTTTCTTTACTAAAACTAAAGAGAGTTTGGGAGGAGTCAAGAAAGAAGGTGATGTACTACAACAACCTTCACAGGTTAAGATAATCAACACACAAATTCAATAAATTTCCAAAACAGTATAAATAGACCAAATAAAATTAATTTAGATATTGAATTAAAATACTTTTTATGTTGCAATTTCCTTTTTATTCAATAAAAGCACTCCCTGCTTTTTCAGAGAATTGAGAGGCAAACATTTATGTTAGATTTCAAATTGAGACATGTGAGAGATAATGACAGAGACCTATTGGTACATTGGTGGACCACAATGTGCTCACACAACTTGCAGTGCATTGAAATACAAAACTTGTTCAAACCTGAGAAGGTGTAAGTGTAAGAGAAGCAAATTTACAACACATGAAAGGGAAAAATGTACCTTAGACTACTTTTGGAGAGGTTGAAACCTGACTTTATCTCAAGCCAATAAATTGTCAAATTACAAATCACATTTCAGATGAAATTAAAGAACCAGTTCACATAACTCCGATCCAATTTACCGTAACATCGCAAGAAAAGCAAGAAAAACAGCAAGATATATATCCAATAGAACACTCATGTTCTTTTTATTATGTCAGTTTTGAAATGGATGATCTAAGAACTATAATTTATACTTGCAAGAATAAGATAACACATTTTCTTAAAAGCAGACTGAGTGAGCTTTGTACCTTCCAGCCTCTGAATCTTCGCTTTGACAGAAACGACAGCTTCAAAGGGCAAGACGCGCAGCTCAAAACAAGTTCCCGTAAGGGTTTCTATGAAAAGCTCCATAGTGTCATAGAAGGGAAGCTTATACTGAAAAGCTCCCACGCTGTCGTCATTAAAGAAGGGGGGCTCCTTCCTGTTGGTCATCGTGGGAGAATGCCAGACGCACTTCAGAGGGTTGATGGAGCGGTGAAGCTAACCCACGGTGACGGAGAGGGGGACTGCTCACTCCACTCGTTACAGACACGCATCATGAAGGACGACCTCAGCTGTGAGTAGAGACAACAACCAACAAACATCTGTCACAGTGTGCAGGGAGGCCCGTGATTTTATTAAGTGTGAGTGTCCAATTAATGGCTCCAAAAGGTTCTAAATTGACCTGGTAGAAAGCAACGCACCAATTAGTCAGTAATTAAAGTAAAAAAAAAAAAAATAAAAAAAAGTAGGCCAATTTTTCAGTAATATCATTTGACCAATGTTGCAACTGAAAATGTTCATTTCTTTTAGTCTGAAGATAAACACTGATTGACACTGATTCATATTATACTGAACTGATATAATCCAAGTGAAATCCGATTTCACTTGGATTTGTAACCTCTCAGGGTACTTGCAGCATATTTGTGTTTTTTCCTTTTAAATGAGAAATGTCATTTAACAATTAAAATTTAAGAAGTTTATCCACATAAGCTTGTGCATGCTAAAGAATGTGTCATTCACTTAGAAATCAATACAACAGACTTTAAGGAGAGCCGTAAACCTGCTTAAAGCCTGTGCATCTCTGTACCTAAGCTCATTCAGCTGAGGTTTTCTCAATTCATTTATAATTTAGGTCCTTCATTTAATTGTTTAACACTTACTAAAGGATAAGCAATTAAGTAAAAAAAAGAATCACTCTGAAGAGTCATTTGTAGGATAGAGAAATTTAAACTGCTGTTCAACTGTTGAGTAATTGAGCCACGCCACCTCTGGATGCAACAAGATGCAAATTTCTCATTAAACCTTCAGCAAAGTATTAATGTCTTTGGCCAAAATTCAAGAAGATCAGGTGTGCTACATAAGCTCATTGGTGGTATAAAGGTGTCCAATGGCTAACCTAACCCTCTGACAGATTATCGTGTGCCTCTTGAATTACACAATGTACTACATGATATAAACTGTAAGGACAGTAGACCAGAACACCCACACATTCCATTTAGTTTGAGTCAAACAAAATGTTAACATTTGAAATTAGAAATACACATGCTCAACTCATTTGAAGGCAGAATAATGCTTACATTTTTAAATAAAGTATATTATCTTGGTCCAATATGTCTTGCAAAATAACTGTCCAGATGCAATAAACCTAAAAGTAGAGAGGCACCAATTAATGATAAATCTTGGAAAAATAAATAATCATCCCTCATTCCTTATTAAGCATTAAAACTTTTAAAATGTGTGCTATGAAATAACTTAGCACCCATTCAATGGTTCAATGCCATATCAATGGCACGATATGGCAGCCTTGCTTCTGTCAGACTGTGGGCAGCTGTGGCTACATTCAGTAGCGTCCATCGTCAGTGTATGAATGTGTGTGTGAATAAGAATGACTCATTCCACCCTATGAAAGTTGAAAAGCGCTATACAAGTCTGACGTCAATTTCATTCAGTATTTACTCATTAAAACTGCATAGTATATTGAATCATAACTGTCATAATATCAGCATCAAGGTGTTGCTTGGAAGCCATATTTAGTAGGCTGTTATACATCATATACCATGCATTTAAATTCTGTATGTCAATAACATAATTGGTCAGTTGTGTGGCGCTTGGCTGTCCTTATTGCCCACATCATGTCTAGATTTTGGTGACAAGATCTAGACATGGGAGTGAGTTTTAGCACTCTCACTAAAAGTGCTAAAAATCTTAGTGGGAATATTGCAGTGGTGGAAAGAAATGCGTACCTAAATGAGTGGCTAAGGAAAAAGGAGTTAATTTCAACTGACAGTAATATTAAGCAATAATACCGAAATACAATGTTTTACCATGCCTGAGAGGTTTTGAAGTACTATAAAACATTAAGTACAAAACGTTAACAGTTACACTTTTAAAAAGTACATAAATATAGTTTTAGAACTTTAAAACAGCAGCAGAAAGAATTACACAAAAGAAATGTCATCATCTCCTGTAAAATACACAAAATATCTTAATTTTGGAGCCTTTTTAATAAGGTAACGTGATTTAAAAACTTCTTCTAAGAAAAAAAAAAAAGATTTTTTAAATGATTAGAGCACATTCCTCTTATAGAGAAACAAATGAAACCAAAACACAGTAGAATAACTTTCTGCTAGATTGTCTCTGTGGTGGGACGAGGCCTCAGATATGTCACGGTCGCTGTTGAGCTGAAACAGGCCCACTGTCTAAAGAACAACGTTGGTCAACTTACAAACAACTACATCCGTTATTTGCTAAAGCGGCATTTACCGACGATACAACGAAAATACAGGGCTTGGTCGCAGCACAAAACCAGAAGCCACAGGCGAGGTAGGAGGAGGACATGGAAAATGTTGCTAGCAGTAAAAAAAAAAAAAAAAAAAAAAAAAAAAATGGAGATGAATGGAGTTCAAACCGTGTCATTGTTATTTCAGAACTCAGCGTTAATGGAAACATTTCACACGGGCATTTTTTAAACGTGCAGTCTTTCACTTGGTTACTTTTAACCCTGAATTTAAATAAACATCATCATTCAACCCCACTTACCAGTAAGTCCCATCTAGCCGTCGATGCTACAGGCTTTAGCTTCCGTTGCCATGTTAGCCAACAACTCAAACAATGGCTTCCCTTCACGGGCTGCCGCTAGGCTACATTCAACACTGGCTTCGACTCAGTCCTTCTGCTGTAGCCGTTTAGGGCGAAACTGCCTTTAGAACTGAGCAACATCACGTACGACCGCAAAACCTAATCACAAAACGGAGCAAAATATACAGATCGGTGAGCGTCGCCGTTGTGTGCTGGTTGGCGACATCTTTTACCTGTCAAAGGGGGCTGAACAACACCTACGTGACTCACAATTGATTGATTATGAAACGGACCAATAGAACGAGGCAAAGTGGGCGGGACAACAGGGCATTCTCAGTTTGTTTTTATTATTGGGACGTTGATAAACATGGTGATAAAAAGTATTTAAAAAATAACCTCTGCCATTTTGCCAAATAATCTATCACAATGCATACAAACCCCGAAAAAGTAAATAGATAAAAATATATATATTTTTGAAAGTATGATATACATACTTTGAAAGGGAGGAAACGGACACCTTAATAAATGTTAATTCTTTAAGAAATGTTCAAATATTTATGTCTAACGTTTTTATTTCACTCTGGAAAAGTAAGTGCTTTAATTTCACTTGTAGATGAATCTTTTAATCCAATAAACAAATATCAACAATGTACCCCTCTACCCTTTTGAGACATTTCAGTGAGAGGTTTCTTGTATCCATCTGCTAATCTCTGACAACTGAGGAAAGTTTGCCCCACTCCTCACTTTCAGCTGTGAAATGTGTGAGGGGTTCCTTGGATACAGACCATTTCAAGTCACACCACAGCATCTCAGTGAGATCAAGATCTGAACTTAGACTTTTTGTTTAATTCTAAGGCAGTCTTTATGTTCTGCCTTATTGTAATATTGCATTGTTCAGCGCTACAATAGTCTAATTTTCCCCGGTCCCTGCTCAGATACATGGTATTAATCATAATGGTGAGGTGGCCAGGTGCAGCAAACCCTCCCTAAAACTGTGACATTTCCAACTCCATGCTTCACAGTTGCTATGAGGCTTTTTCCTGGAATGTCGTCTTTGGTTTCTGGTGCATGACAAGTTCAATTTTAGACTCACCTGTCCTCAGAAACATGATTTGTTAAAGTTCTGGCCTTCATCTATATTTTCTGTGACAAACCTTAGTTTGGTCATTGGATATCGGCCAGAAAGAAAATGATTTCCTCCTTGGTCACCTTGATGACCAACAGTCATGAAGGTCTTCAACTTGTAACTATTTTTTTTGTGTGTGGAATAGCTGTTTTCCCACTTCTTTTTTGAGTCCTTTCTTAACAAACTTAGGTCAGACAGCTCTTTGGGTCTTAACACGAGATTCACCCTCTCTTCAACACATTAAACTTGATATCTGAATTTTAATCTTATTTAAAATGTTCCGTGTTCTTATGTGCACCTGTGTCTGATTTTAGCAATTTAAAGGAAACATGAAAGTCCTTATCTATTCCCTACCACAAATGGCATTTTAAATTAAATGTATTTTTGCTTGTTATCCATGTGCGGAAATGTTAGAAAACCACACAGACTTCCTTGACTTTAATGTTTACTGCTCTTATAAAAAATAAAGAAACCATTTATTGGATTCAACAAATGACAAAATACTCCCTTGCTCTGGAGTTAAAACAAGAAAAGTAATGATTGACCTGGAAATAATCACACATAATTCAGGTAAAATATGTTTCATTTTAGTTATTAAAAAAAGCATCGTCTTTGTCATCACAGTCAAAGTTAGGAAATGGAGGAAATTCTTAAAAACATTGTCAAAATTGACTAAGACAGTCAGAATGATATGGCACAAACCTAAAGACAAAACATCTCACGCAATATAATTTCTGCAGGCCTCAAGACTAAGCATAATGTATGCTTATAAAGTGCTATTATGTATTATAAAGACTAAACAGTTATATTAACTATGATGCCAGGATAATTTTGGAAACTCTGTTGAAAGATGAATGGAATTGTATTAATTACAGTCTTTGTCAGACAAAAATAAGCCACATACTGATATGATGTTATAGCAATAAATATTCTATCAACAGTGTATCATATCTTTTCTTGATCACTTAATAATGAAGCAAAAAAAAAAAAAAAATCCACAATTTTACAAATTCCAGGCCACTCAAAGACATCAGTTCCCACCCAGAATGTTAAGTGGGTCATCAAATATGTCGCTGGAATCTGGTGCGGTACTGGTTTCCTTGGCTGGTGGAGTTTTCTTTGATTTATCAGGAGCCTTCGGCACTGGCTTTGCTGTGCTTGTTGTGAAAATGTCATCTTTGAAGGTGCAGAGAGATACAACAATGTTAAAATATGACAAATAAAACGTGAGCACTAAGCAACACAGCTGATCTTCAGAAAGTATTGGTGGCATGCAAAAGTATTAAGTTTTGTATTTTTACATTTTGTCATGTTCAAACCTCAAATGTATGTTATAGAGATTTAATATGACAGATCTACAAAAAGTAGTCCATAATTGTTAGCAGTTGTGCCATTCGCTTTCTACTTTTGGATGACAGACTGAAAGGTGCTCCATCAGACGCTCAAAAGCTTTAAAGATTGTTGCATAACCTAATTGTGCTTTAAACTACTCAAGTTCTTCCCTGGCCTGTCCGGTTCATTCCTTAGTTTTTGTGTTGTTTGTTCTCCAATGTTTCCCAACAAACCTCTGAGCCCTTCACAAATCAGTTGGACTGAGATTAAATTACACATTCGCTAGTTGCGTGACTTCCCACTTGTTTCACTAAATTTCATCCATTGGTGTCAGAGTAAAAAGAGTTGAATAAAAATGTATGTCTCTCTTTTCAGACTTTGTGACACTCACTACCCACTACTATGCTATGCTCACACAAAAATTCCCATAAGATACATTGGCATTTATGGTTATATTCTAAAAATGTGGAACACTTTGGAAAAGCATTGTAAATGTGTGACAAGCATCACTGTTACTTACCCATGTCATCATCAAATATTGACTTGGTCTCTCCCTTTAACTTGGACTTCGGTTTTGGTTTAAATGTGTCTGTCAGGTCAGCAAAAATGTCTACGTTATCATCAAACAAGGCAGCATCAATGCTTTTCTCTTTGAGCTTCTTGTCAACTTTAGGCACAATGGTGGCTTCATCCTGTAACACAAATTCAGACAGGAAAAACAGGAATCAAATCCACCCTGATAGCACAAATGAACCTTGATTCAATTACCACAAACAAAAAGATAAACCTACCTGAAAAATGTCCTGTGTTGAAAAACTGCCATTCTTGATTTCTTTATTAGTTTTGGATGTGGCAGTGGCACTGCTGTTAAGTCCAAATAAATCATCGTCGTCATCTTCCATAAAGGTTGAGACTTTAGCTTTCTTTGTTACTGAACGAGGCTTAACTTTTTGGAAAAGATCATCAGTGTGCGTATCAAATATAGAGGAGTGTTGACTGGGATCTATATCCTTCTTCAGTCCTGCCCGACTACTGGCCTGTGGCTCAATGCTCTTAGGGGTCTCCCTGGGTGAGGGCTTGTTAAAGTCGGTTTTAGGTCCAAAGAGACTATCTGAGCCAAAGAGGTCATCTTCTTCTAATGGTAGTTGTTTCTTTATGCTGCTGCTGTCCTTACTGGAGTCTTTCGTTCCTGCTTTTGTCGATACTGGCAATGACAGCTCATTGGGTCTGGAAGAGCTTAGAGAAGATGAAGGCTGTGAAGATAAAGGCTTTGGTGAGGTTGATGCTTCGGATGAGGAAAGAGATGTTGGGTTGATGGGCATGAGGTTGGATTTGTCTGAAGGGGGCAATGCTAAACTGGAAACACTGGGATTTGGCCCAAAAACATCTTCCCCTCTGCTCTGATCTGTGTCCCCTATCAACTTTTTGGCAGCCTGCTGCCTTGCCGCTCTGGACTGGGGTCTCCGAAGAGCCGAACCTTTTGCACGGCCCTGCAAGGGTAGGGAGATTTTAGCTACTTTCGGAGCAGATGGAGGTGAAGATAAAGAGACAGCAGTACAGAAAGTGCCAAACTCAAAACCCACCTTGTGTGCACTTTGCAGAGTCGTGACCTGGACTGGTGTATCAAAGCTCACCCCCCCTTCACTCTCCTCATGTCCTCCTATGGGGGTTGAAACGGGACTGGGGCTCAGGCTGGAGCTGGATACCCCAGAGGAAGAGCTCAGAGTCCCTGACATGCTGGAAAGAGCTCCAGGGAGCAAAGCAGCAGGGTTGATCATCAGACTGGCCTGGATGTAAAAAAAAAAAAAAAAAAAATCAGTTGCAGTGAAAGCTGTGTAGATTCTGTTTAAGATTACTTCAAGCAAGAAAAGTTAGCATTTGTACAGAACCACAAACTAATAGTACATATTTGTACCACTTCTCTAACTTGTAAGTTCCTCTGTGTGGTTCAGAGAAAGGAGAAACCAGGACTGAGGATGGAAATGGTGCAAGAGCAACAATGAACAGCAAGAACTGCTGAAACTGCAAAGACCAGCAAGACAACTCCTCTTCATTAGTAAGATAAAATGAAATAACCATTTTCAATTAGGACAGTCAATTTTAGCCAGTTTGGAAGAAGAATAGGAAAAAGCAGATGAAAAAATATGTAAGTGATATAAGTAGCAATAATAAAGCTCTTCCCTGAAGAGGAAAATAAGAGAAAAAAATAGGTCAGTATTAAAGGCTTTTGATTCAGTTAAAAAAAATGAAATTACTTGAAGTTTCCCAATCCTTGATGAGGAATCTTTAGGTTTTACAGGGTTTGGTGCTGGTTTCTGTGTGGTCAGATTACAGCAGGATCAAAATTGTATCCAACATTTCTGTTTTCTTAAAAAAAAAAAAAAAAACTGACAATTGAGAACAGAACAAAACAAAAATAATGTTTCTAAATCAGTAAATGGTTGCCACAGTTTTGTAGTATGGAACTCAAAAGAAAATCAAAACCAAACAAAAACAGACAAATTTAGCCCACCTGAATCTCTGAAACAGGATCAGGGCTTGCAAGTGGCGCTTTATCAAGAGGTTTGCTTGATTTCTTTGCTACTATCTATATAATAAGGGAAATAAACGGTTGGTATTTTTTGTAAGTGTTAAAAAATTTAAATCCAGCGTTTTCTAAAAACATAAAACTTATTTGTTACCGGAGGGGGGGGTGTTGCTTTGACTGAGCTGAAAATGTCATCTTCGTCATCGTCTGAAAACAGATTGTGTGCTACTGGTTTCATCGGACTGACCTTAGAACTCTGAAAATTGACCAAGAAAAAGAAAGAAAAAAAAGATATATTTTTTAAACATACAATGAAAAATATTTGCAACTACATACAGAAGAAAATATTGTTTGCAGAGTAAGCAAAAACACAATGTTGTACACAAACATATTCATGACAAGTTTGGCTTTTGGGAACTTTGAAGAAGTAATGTCGTTAAATGGCAAACAAATGTAACCGCACAACCCTTAGGAGACATTTTTTACTTTATGCATTAAAGCAGTATGTGATGATGTGAAAAGTCAAATTGCTTGTTTGTGCATCAAAGTCTTGGGCAATACAATGAATTCTGATTCTCAAGAGAGAATGCAATTGCTGCCAAATTTTATTTCACAAAAATATAACAAGGAATGTGAATCAGTTCATAGTGGAACACTAAATGTAGTTTGGAAGGTTTAAATAAATTTGACTTTAACGTCTGAGCTGAACTTAGAGATAGTACTTGTTAAGAGTGAACTCACACAACAATGCAACAAATGCACTGACCTCAGCTTTTGTTGTGGCTGCAAAAAGATCAACATCAGGGTCGTTGTCCTTCTGCTGCGTTTGACTGAACAGCAGCTCTTCGTCCTGGAAAACCCCTGTGCTCTTTTTCTGCTGTTGCTCCTCTGCGGGCTGCGGAAAAATGTTACATTTCAAATGCAGAAGTAAAACAAAAATGCAAATGAACAAATTTTCCCATATTCTCTGTTCTATTACAAGGCAGACAAACCTCTGGTGCCTTTCCTGCCGTGGGCTTACTGGCCGAGAATATTGGAACGTTCCATTCTGATTCGTCTTCGTCATCCTCATCAAACAGACTGACTGTTTTTGTTTTGCCTTTGTCTTCCTTCTTTTCATCGGTCCTAAACATTGGTGGTGGGGTGCCTTTGGAGAGGAAGAGGTCATCCTGGTCGTCATCATCCAGAGGGCCCTTTGTCTGCTTGCTGCTAAGAACTTCAATGCCACCAAAGAGACTGACTGCTCCAGCAGGCTTCTTTCTGATTTCAGTGCTCTCCGGTGACGGCAGCGCTTCAGGTTTATTTTCAGATGGTTTTGGCTGCACCGGCGGTTTGTCCTTTGCTGGGGTCTCCGAGACCAGCACTTGCTCTGGCTTCGAGGAGGATTGCGAAATGGCAACAGGCATCTGGGAAAATTACAGATAATAGAACGGTTATACATGGAGGACGCACAAAAACACATGTGAACTTTCAAACATAAGAACTGTTATCCTGTTCGTCAAGGTGACTTTGACGAACAGTTTAGGTTTGTAGGACCACATGTTATACCAACTCAATATCATCCTCTACACCAGTTTGTTATGCTAAGGTCTTGTCTTGTTAATGTGATTGAAAGTGCTCTTGTATAAATATTCTTTTTGGTAATTTAGAAATGTAAAATTCTCAAAATAATACCTAAACATGAGACAGTTCTAGGTACAAGAATAGTTTATCTTCTTGATTTCAACTAAGCGTTAAAATAAAAAAAAATGATGCATCAATCATGCATAAGCAATGAGTTTAAGATTTTTGCTCACTCACTTTTGTTGGGGCTTCAGAGTTTGTGTGAACTGCAGGGTTATTGCCAAACAGAGATTCTTTTCCTTCATCATCTCCCTCATCTTCAAACAAGAGAGCAACCCTCTGGGGCTTCTTCTGACTTCATGAAGACAACAGAACAAGAAGATGGGTGAATATTTAAAATGTTAAAGTACAATAAAGGTTACAATACAACTTGAGCCAGACAAAAGCTGCTTTGTTTTCCGTTTATAAATGAATTAAGTTATTTATAACGGTATGTACCTTGAAGTCTTTGCGTCGGCAAACAGGTCATCATTCTCGTGGTCAAACAAACTGCTCTTCTGAGGCATTTTAGTACTTGGGAGATTAGATGGGGCACTAGTACTGGTTTTCATTCCTCCCGTCTTACTCTCCGCCTTCGATGGGCTGCTTTTTGGACCTATCCACTGATCCTGACATTTCAGAAAATTACATATTTCAAATTCAGAAAAATCCTGGTAGGCCAGTAGAAAATATTACCTTTATTATCCACATACCTCGTCGTCGCTGAAAAGAGAGCCGGATGCTGATTTGGTGGGTGGTGGGACGGAGACTTTAGCTTGAGATGGTTTAACTTGAGATTTGGCTGCAGACGCAAAAAGATCCTACAAGGTAAAAGATTAACATGTAGTGATGTCAAATAAAACAGGTCAGATTTTATTTTTTGCTGTAGTGAAACAGTTTTCACCTCTTCTTCCTCATCATCAAATAAGGACAAGGGGGTCTTGCTGGTTTTACCCAGACTTGAAGGGTCAGGCTTAGCTTGACTCTTAGTGACTCCTGGAAATAACTGACGCAAACAAAAGGATATCAAGCGTTATCAAAATGTTTGTGAGGTTTATCTCTTCTGACCATTTTGTTTCTACTGCGAACATTACCTGAGGCTCTTCATCATCAGAGAACAGGCTTGTACTATGAGGCGTTTCTGTTGGCTTAACTGGAGCTTTTCCAACTTCAGCAGCAGCAGGAACAACCTTAAGTTCATAAATGTAAACAAAATACAAGAGTGGTGAAATTATACTATTTATTGAAGAAATTGGAATTTAACTCATAACAAAAAAAAAAAAAAATCAAGAACAATCAAAACCACAACCTCAGCAGAGGAGTAGTCAAATTTTTAAAGAGATGCACAGGTTAGTTTTCTTGTCAAAGACAACGTGTAAAAATTAAGGATATAAACAAAAAATGTAGACAAAATAATGCAATGGCTTGACACAATATTTCCCAAGATGTGGAATGAAATGTGAAGGTTTTCTTCTCTCTTCTTGATATGATTTCTGTATTGCAGAATAATGAGGTGCATTTTACACAAAACCTTTGTCACCCATATTCTAATTCCACATTGTGTCCCCCAGGGCTCAATTCTTAGCACTATTCTTAATGTGCACTGTCCCTTGACAAATAAATGTTAATTATTTTGAGCTTATTAAATGAAGTTAATTAAGTAAATTTTTTTTACTTAAATGTAAGTTATTATTAAATCTATTTTCAAGCATTCCAGTTTTAGTGTATGTTTATTGCTGTGCTATAAACATTTGACTGTCTATGGATCAATGCACAGCATTTTGAAAACATGTCATAAACGTGCTCTATAAATCAGATCTAGCGAAGATCATCACGTTCAATTAAAACTTTAATTGTCTTAGGTGACTTATTATTTTTTCCCCACAATTAGGTTGTATTACTTATGTAAATAACTTAAATTCTTCTAACATATTAAGTTATTTGTCTACATTTTATCCAGTGTCTACTTAAGAAGCCGTAAGTTGTTTTAGAAGAAAAACCAACCCTAACATTGTGACCACCGGAGACAAAGGAGCACTTTTAGATTGAAATTCTGACATTTTGCGAATAAAAACAAACTAAGTTGATGTGTGTTAGGGCTAAGTAGGTAAACAATAATCTATCCAGACCTCTTCATTTTTCTCAGAGTCCTCGTTGGTAGATGTCTGCCGTTTTTTCAAGCCCTCGCTTAGCAGGCTTTTAGTTGCAGGACCAAACATGGAGATAGCCCCAGCTGGCATCTAAACATGAGATTGACCGTCACCCATGGCAACACACAGAAAACACAACATGCACACTAGACATTTTTTAGTAAGAAAGAATGTTTTCATTTACCTTTTTCTCTGGCGGTTTATCCTTCTCCTCCTCAGACTCCTTCTTGCTTTGGGTTGGAGTTGCTGCTTTGAACTTGCCACTGAATATGTCACCATCATCATCCTCATCGTCAAAAAGGTCAATTGAATTTTTAAGTTTGGCTTTCTCCTGTACAGCTGGAAATAAAGTAAAAATAAATAATCAAGCCTAGATCCCATTGTAATAACTGCAGCACCACTTAGGCGCCTCTTCATTCACTTACCAGAGTCTGACTTTTTCAGGGTTTTACCACTAAAGAAATCATCGTCTTCGTCGTCATCAAACAGCCCCCTGACTCCACCACCACCACCACCAGCTCCAGTGAGAGTTTGTGTGGGAGCTGTTTTGGTCCCAACAGCTGCGGTCCTATTTTCTTTTCTCTCCTCTGAGTCAGAGCTTTGTCCAGAACCAAACAGGCTGTTATCTGATTGGAGAAAGTTTGTTTCAGTACAATAAAGCATAGGAAAAAAATAAATAAATAAAAAATAAAAAAAAAGGTTGCATGTTACTATTGAGATCTCTTCTACTACCTGGAAGTATTGATACGGCATCAGCTGGAATCTTCTTATCAGCTTTACGAGATTCTGAACAGCAAAATAAATGTCAATCTCAATCTGTGTGCTTACTTTAAAAATGAATCTATTTGTATTTCTAGATTTTACCTGCAGTTTGAGATGTGCTTTTTATCTTTTCATTCACTACTCTTTTCTCCTCCAACGCAGGTTTTGGCGCCTCAGAGAAAAGATCTCCCTGTATGATGCAATAGAACATGACACATTAAAATCTGATCCCACTGCTTCCACGATGCAGATACAAAACAGAAAATAAATCACATCACCTCGTCATCGTCGTCAAAGAGGCCCTTTCCTCCACTGAAGAGGCCGCTTTTCCCTCCAAATGGGGAGAAGTCATCATCGTCGTCATCATCATCATAATGATCGTCCATCTTGGGAGGCTTAAACATGTCATCGCTATCCTCCTCAGCCGCTGGTAAAATTTAAATTAACAGTTTGAGTTTGGTTGGTTTGTTACAAAAACTCTAATGGAGCATCTAAACGTAAGGCTGAACAGGAATGGTGATGACTGTGTCCTACCCTGTGGTTTTGCAGGCTTTGGTTCTTTTCTGCCTTTACTCTTCTTCTTAGATGCCAATGCTTCAGTATAATGAAATGGTACAAACAAAAGATCCATAAACATGCACAAGTAAAAATGGCAGACGTATGTAAATTGCACTTGATGTTGTACTCAAACAAGCGCTTTAATGGCAGGTTTTCACTAAAATAAAACGCAGCTAGCCTCATCAAAAACAGGTGTTAATGGTAGTCCAGAAATGATCGTAGGATAGGTATATGCGATTTATGAAATGGATAATACAAGCAAAGCAAACAATTTGATGTTTATATATGTGGCGGCTGAAAACTTTAGTTCACTTCCATAAATAAAGAGATCTTTATTGGAACAATAAAGTCTCTGTAAATTCTTTGTGATGTTATTCTAATCTTCCCAAATATAAGTAGGCAAGTTAACAGCTGCATATTAGCTGTTATGAACAGCTGCATTTTTGCTTGATTGTTCACTAATAATTATTCAACAAAGTTTGGTTTCCTCAGCTGCATAACAGGTATACACAGACAAACTTTGTAATTTCGTAAATAACTGTGTCCTAGATGAATTTTACCACAACGATTTGTGTGAAAATGACCAAACATGTTTGATACCCGAGGACCAATGAGATGCAAGAATGGAAATCTACAGTGGGTGATGTCCTGTGTGGTAGCTGGTAATGACAGGAACTTACACGCACGATCTCCTTCAGGCCGGGTCATTTGTTCCCCTTTGATTCGGGCGGCTAACTCATCTTCAAACCTGAACTCGCCTGTGTTCTGTGACATACAAAATATTAGCGGCCATTCCTTTTAGAAATAATCTGAATTACCCAACACTTAAATTATACTGTCCTATTTCAAATACTTTAGGTCTTTACAAAATTATTTTGTGTGACCCAGCTATACCTTTGGAGCTTCATCTTCATCTGATTTTTCAAATAAGTCTGAATCCTCGTCTTCCTCTTCTTCAAAACTAACCGTAGATGACTTCTAGATGAAATTGAGGGAAAATGTAAAACTTAATTGGTTTGGAGGTGAAGTTATTTTTTATATGGAGATAGAGAAATTACTTAAGATACCTTTTGAATATTATTGTGAGCTTCAGGCTCCTCCTGGGAAACATCATCTGAATTCTGTTTAAAAGGAGAAAAAAAAAAAAAAAAAGGTTTTCTATGAAATGTTTTTGAAAATGAAAACAAAACCATAAGATGCGAAATAATAAGGGAAATATTATCTCACAAATTCTTCTTTGTCATTTTCACTGTCAACGACGCTGTCCCTGTCGCTGTCCACCGATAGTTCTGAAAATGACATAAAGGTTATTGATGTCAAGCTGAGGTACAGACAGAGCGGCTGTGAGAGTCTTACCGTCACTCGACAGGTCACCAAGCCCAACATCATCCTGCTCCATGAAGGCTTGAGAGCCAATCAAATACGGAAGTGGCCTATCCACATAGAGATCCTAATACAAAAATAAGTAACACCCAAACTTAATTACACTGATCTCATCACATGCATTCCAGTCAAAACTGCAATAATTGCCTTTTGCAATTATTGCGTTTCAGAGGAACAGCACACCTTGGGTTCCAGGATGGCCTCTACTCTGTCCAGGATCTCCTCGTCCTCAGAGTCAGAGTTCCCTGCCTTGATGTCCAGATGCTCAAATGCTGACTCCAGTACTTTCAGCCCATAACTCACAGCTTCCTGCATCTTGGGGATCAACTCTGCCTCTTTTTGCTCTCGAGTCTTTTCCTGAAGTTCAGAGACGAATAAAAAAAAAAAGTGAAAATACTTGCAAAAGTAGTTTCAGACTTAATTTATTTTTTTTCACATTTTGTCATGCTACAATCAAGACATCAATGTAATTTAGTAGGCTTCCATCTGCTTGACCAACACAAAGTAGTACATAATCATGAAGAGAAAGCAAAAGGAGACATGGGTTCCTTTTCTCTCCATTTAAAAAAGGAAACATGACTTGCTTTCGTATTTAGCTCTGTAAACAACAATACCCCTACATAAAATTAAAATCTGGTGCAACAAACTGCCTTTGGATATTCAGGAATGAGTAATTTATTCACTCATAAGCACAGCTGTTTAGTGAATTATCATAGATGTTTTGCTTTTTTTCCCATCAGTGAACAAATGGCATGAAAAAGACCAAGTAAATGCCAAGGGAAAAAGCATAGAAGACCTTTAAACCAGGGTTAGTCAAGCAAATATCTGGCTGTTAGGAAATAAAATAAGAATTACAGTAAAACTGAGACAATGAATTGTTTTCCTCCCATTTTATGGACATGCACTACTTAGTATTTTCCTATCACATAAAATTGCAGTACAGTAAATTCACATTTGTGTTTGTAAAGTGACAATCTGTGAAAAGCTCAAAACGCTGCACTCAAGGAAAATGAGGGAGGTTAGCAGGTTTGTGCTCAGTTACCTGTTCAGGCTGCTTCTCTGAAGCATCAGCCTTGGGCATCGTCTCCTCCACCTCCTCATCATACACTCTCTGTTACAGAACAGGATACACTGAATCACGTGTCGTCCACTTAAAAACTCCTCTGGCTCAAAAGAAGTCTAAAAATATCAATGTAAATGTAATTTGGTGAATACTATTAATGAATTTATGAGATACATTACATTTTCTATAAATTGTGTATTAGAGAGCATTAAAAAGTCATTGAAGACAGAGTGCAGGTGGCTGTCTGTGGCCTTGGTGTCCCGGATAAGGCTGTCCAACTGCTTTTCAATCTCATGCGTCTTTGACAACATTCTCTGCGAAAAGTCTTGGAGGAAAAGGAAGAGCTGTGAGATAAAAAGAAAAAGCCGTTATAAAAAGAGGATCTGCTGATTTCACAACTTTCTCAAGCACTGTTTCTCTGATGCTTCAAAATTACAAAATCATTTCTAGCTTACCCCCGAGTCGGCTGCTAAGGACCAGTTGGCACTCTGTTGTCGGATCTCCTCAAGACTCCATGGTCTCTCCCACACCTGAGCATCGTTGCTAAAAGCCTCACTTCGGCTCGGGCCATTTGCGAATCCATTTGGCAAAGTACTCATCTGGAATCAAATAATTTGTTGTGAAGATGGAAATCAATAATTCATGACAGGCTTTTTAACACCTGTCAACACACAAAGAGCACAAAACTAAACAGAAAATTATCTTTAATATACATTTGTACTCCAAACAAACACAGGTTACCTGTAGGAGGAAATAAGAGCAAAAAAGAATAATTGGAGTGAATGTTTCCACTGACAAAGACTTTCTGAGAGCGAGTTTCGCTGCCTATAACTACCTTGACATAAGTACCACTTGTGTATGCCATTAAATAACGTAATCAGTTTCAGTTGCATATCTTTTCTTCATAGTACCTTCCCTTTAACATCTTATCACATTAAAATTACAAAGCTCAATGCATTTTATTGGGATTGTGCATAACAGACCGATAGAAAGTTCCCCCAGTACATAATTGTAAGGTGGAAGAAAAATGATTCCAACACATTTTACAAAAAAAAAACAAAAAAAAAAAACAAAAAAAAAAACTTATGCTTTTCAGTTCAGTTTACATTCTAAAAGCTCTGATCCTGATACCCAAATAAATGCCAGAACAATAAGCTACATTTAGTCCACCAGTAGGTAATTCAGTCTCGATGTTTTGCAGTTATTTATAGTACCGTTTTGTGAGGTTTATTAAAGAACAGCAAAATAAAGAACAAGGACACAGTGGTATCTCTGATTCTTTGATTAGGTTACAATACAACATCGAGCTCTAAATTTCTCACACAGCGCTAGTCAAGCCATCATTCAAAAATGGAAAGAGTATGACAACTGCAAATCTACAATGGTCACTCAACTAAGCTGAAGAAGCTGGCAAAGAAAGTATCACTCAGAAAAGCAACAAGAAGGTCCGTGGTTACCCTGGAGGAGCAGCAGAGGAGCCACAGCTAAGGTGGGAGAATGACTACACAACTTGCTTTAATGCAAAAGTGGAAAACTTGTCAAATCACCATAAAACATTGTGGGGGCAACATTGCGCTAAGGTACTGGTAACTGTATTCAACACAGCCAAAAAAGGCAGTCAGATTTGAAGGAAAGATTGATGTAGCTAATTGCAGCACAGTCCTCTAAGGCAGTGCTTCTCGATTCCAGTCCTCAGGCCCCTCTGCTCTGCATGCTTTAGATGTGCCTCTATTCCAGAACAGCTGATTCAAATGATTGCATGACCAAGTACTGCAGAAGCCTGTTAATCTCCCACAGATTCAATCCAGGTGTGTGGCAGAAGGGAAATACCTAAAACATGGAGGGCAGGGGGGGCGCGAGGACCGGAATTGAGAAACATAGAGGTGACATAAGACTTAAAATTGAAGTGGGGGTTGTCCTTCCAGCTCAGATTAATCTTTGGAGATGTTTAACAGCCAATTTGACTGAGCAAGAAAGAATGGCAAAATATAATTAATTCTCTAGATGTGCACAGCTGGTGAAGACATAACCAAAAAGAAAGCCATAACTGCAATGAGAAGGGGACTAACCACAAACGCATGCCCTCCTTTTTTTTGGTACGATATCTTAAGCCTGTGACTCATTTTCCTTTCACTTAACAATATGCATCACTTGTCTTGGTTTATCACAGAAAATACCAACATAATGATCTAAATTTGCATATATGTGGCAAAATGTCAAATTCTAGAGGTATCATTACTTTTACAAAACACTATGTGCTGCTCTGTCAGAAATTAAAACAACATATCCTGACAGCCAGATGTGTAGAAGGGGGTGAGGAAAACAACCTAAGAGCATAAACATAGAAGTTAAGGTCAGTGATATCACAACCAGGAAGTTCATCATTGCTTGAAAGATCTCAAAGCTTTACAAGCAGTAAGAGTTCAGCTGTGGGGTCAAAGGTTTAAACCTCTTTAAAGTAAACTACATTTAAAAAAAAAACCCAGATAATTGCTTAAAAGATTATTAGCATCTTTAACATGAGCATGCTACTATGTGAAACTAGATAATTGGCCAAGTTTGGAACAAAAACAATACTGCATGTATTAACTAAAATTACAAAGACAGAGCTACCTTACCGATGAACACAATTCAGAGTTATTTAGTGATTTGGTGCTTTTAGTGTCACTCAAAACAAATATTGACTTGTGAATTCCCATATATGTTATAAACAGTTTAACAGGTTCACTTGTAATGAAACACGACAGTCGTGCCTTTATAGTGACGTTGCTGTATTAGCGAAATGTAATTTATTACGTCCCCATGAAGTTTCCAGAGTTTGTTTTTTTGAAAGGAAAGCTGGAGGGGGGGGGGGACTGTTTGGCTAAGCTAGCATTTAGCTAGCCAACATCAACACTGGTGTTCCGTGTAGCATGAACGGATAAATCACCCTGCATATAAATGGCTCCCACGCTTACCTTGAATATCTCCTGTCAAGCGCTGCCCTCGACGGACAACTGCGGTTGAAGAACGAAGAAAAAAATAAAAATAAGATCGATTATGCAAAATTTGGCCTTTCCCTCATTGGTCTTCTGACAGGTCAGCCATATTCTGTCTGCAGACAGTCACCTGACTAGCGTTGTATAGCAACCAAGTAGAGAGGGGCGGACCGGAACAAACCAACAATGTGGGGGGAATCCGACAGACTTTGTAAAATCACAGACATAAGAAAGACCCTTCTTTAATATTCCTGTGTGAATTATCTGGTTTAGTTTTAGGCTGAAAGTCCTCCCTAGTCTTCCTCCTATATTTCAATAACTCTTGATGAATTTATTGAACTTTATCTGGAAAACAAAAACATTTGACACTCCAAAAATTCCACCAATAGATTTAAGAGAAAGTGGTTCGTATTTTTTTTTTTTTAAAATAACCACAATAATATATAAAACACCATTCCCAAGTATTTGTTTTGCAACTTTTGTGGAATTCAGTTTCTTACTCTGCAGATACTCTCCACTTTAGCAATTAGTCTGTAGCACTGCTGAGATTTAACATTGTTAGGTCTAGTGTCTTATCTTCCTTGAGACAATATTCCAGATTTTTAATGGAGTTTAAGTCAGGCTGGCCATTCAAACACAATTATGCTATGGTAATTAAACCAGGCATTGGTACACTTTGCAGTGTGAGCTGCTACCAAGTTCTGCTAGGACATGAAATGAGCATCTCTCTAAAGCTTGTCAGCAGAGAAAATCATGGAAATGGACTTGTTTCCTGGCAGATGGCTGCACTGAGTTTGGATTTAATTAAACACCAGTAGATGACAGCTCTCCCTGAATCACCACTGTGGAAATTTCACTGATAAAGTTTAGACTCTGTGCATCTTCATCGTTCCTTCTTTCCTTGTCTAAATGAAATGCACTATTGACTTCCACCTGAAAGATGATTTTGGGCCACTTCAAATTAAGTCTCACTTGTCCACAACCCACCAGAGAAGTGTTTCTGACATTTTCTATTGTTCAGGGGTGGCTCCCACAAACTACTGAATGGGTTTTGCTTCACAATCCTCAAGGCTGAGTTTATCCCTGTTGCCAATATATTTGTGTCTACCATAGCTTTTCCTTAAACTGCACTTTCCAATAATGGTTGGATGAAATACTGAGCAATGAAAACCTTTACTTGATTGTCCTGGTAGAGGAGGATATCAATAAGTACCTGCTGGAAAGGTTATCACCATGGTTTCTGGATTATTGATATTTTGTCTCACATACTATTCAGATTTTAGACTAACTGAACTGGAGCTTTTTGCTAGCTGTAAGCCATAATCATTCAAATCAACAAACAATTGAAATACATCACGCTGTACAACTTCTGCTTTAACTGAATTACCTTTGAGCAACTGAAATTCGTTTCATTCAGGTTTCAAACATGAGCCTGAATAAAATATTTTTCTTGTGAAAAATATTATGTGCAACCAAATGTATGAAATTACTTTTACATCTCAGTTAATCTTCAGTCATTTCAACATTCAAGTCAGAAATTTCATCTGAAATTTGAGTTACCAGCTTTTAGATAAAATAAATTATAAAATACAAAGACATCATGGAAACTTACAAATAGTTTATTTAATGTACTTGAAAAAGGCCTAAAAATATTTTAATAATTAAAACTATGCCACAGTGAAATCAACAAGTAGGTCATTTTTTTAAATAACATAACAGCTGCATTACTGACCTATGTCATTAGTGGAAAAAAAAAAATCTTAAGTTAACAAAATATATAAATTTTTACCTTTTAACAACACACACAAAAAAAACGGTACGGAAAAATTGTCAAATGTTTTTCAGCAACTTATTAAACAAACTAAATAACTTTTAATATGTGTGAAGCAAAACATTTACAACGCTTTTGACCTCTGTAAACTTTGTATTCTAAACATGTTTTTTTTATCATTATGTAAAGTTTTATAGAAACCTACTATTGCATACGGTTAACCTGAGAGTTACGTACTCAAAAAAGACTAATCAGTAAGTAAAAGTGCAAATAATTTTTACTTAAAGGCAAAAGGTTTCGACAACCAGAAAAAAAAAAAAAAAAAAAGAAAAAAAAAAGATATGCATGACAGAGATTCATATGACTGCATAGGGGGGTGGCGTTTTTTCCCTTTCAGCAGTCTGAGTCTCTGTGTCTGTACATTCTTTAGGACTGGGATAAATTTTCTGCATCACAGGCATTGCTTGGTTTAAGTCACCAGTCGCTTGCTCCTCTGTCGCTGTCGTTTCTCTCGCCTTTGTATCGTCTTCCTCGTCTCCCGGATGTTCAATTACTTCCATGTCTTCTTTAACCTCCGTTTTTTCGTTTTCTCCTTTATTTTCGGCAATTAAAGTGTCATTCTCATTAATTATTATGGTTTCTTCGTTGTCTTCAATGAAAATCGCTTCATCGTCTTCAGTGTTCCCGAAGGTTTCCACAGGCTGCCAATAATCATACAGCTTACCCTGCAACAAAAATTATAAAGCATTGCAAAGATGGTTCAAATCACTGCCAATGTTTTAATGCAGTCAAAGAAACGGCGGTGAGGGAAGTAATTATGTGTACTATACATTGAGAGGTCTAGTTTTCTGGAGGAGCATCTGCCACTTTGTGTAGATCCTGGCTACCAGATCCTTCACCTAGAAGAGGAATACAGACATAATGCACAGCTTTAAACATATATAGTCTGTTCCTGTTCGTCAAAAAGCTTTTCCTGATGTTGCTACAGACAATGCAGCCAACAATAGAAAGTTTCAGTTGGTAAAGAAATATCTGCATTAATAATTTCATGATAAAAAGGAACATCTTTATATCTCTCTCTGGGAGAGATTTTGGTCATTCTGTACCTTAGTTTTTTATATGCCAGATTTTTCAGTATAAAATGATGAAGGCTACTGCTGGATGTTTGGTGCTGACAATGTGCACATTTGCTCCTGCCAAGGGGAGTTTTTATTTTCACTTTAACGTGATGGTACAGTAATTTGTCATGTTAAAGCCACAGCAAAAAAAAAAATAAATAAATCTAGTTAAAGGAATGTGATGAATAACATCTACCAGGAGGAGGTTATGCTTTATTATTATGGTTTGATTGGAGTCACAAGGTGTTATTTTGACTCAAGAACCTATACTTGAGAGAAATTGGGAAGCAAATTGGAAAACTGACCTGGAGCTAGGGATAGGAGAAATGGACTTTAATTTTTATGTCAATATTTTGTAATATTTATGGTGTCATGGTTACAGCCTTTGCAAACAGCGGTGAACAGATAATTATTAGCTTTAATGGCAGGTTATTAGACATGGACTCTAGAGCCCATATTGTGTCGCTGGTGTGTTGCATCACCACATCACAAATTTAAAGTAGTTCCCCAAATTGCAAAGCGGTACAAAAATAATGTCCTAAAACAGAGGAACTGGTGGAGTTTTGTGATTTTGTTGCAGTTTTTCTTCTAAAAGCAGTGAAGTCGATAAATACGGTCTTTTAGTAATAAAACGTGAAATCTGACACTTAACTGTTCTTATTCACCTCAATTATGCTTTGCATAGCCAATTAGCACTTGAAAAGACAAAATTGTAGTGATTATGTAAAATTTTATGGAAAATTGTAAAAATAAATGCACTAAGAAATTTAAACTGAAATGCTTTCAGGAAGCCAGGTTTAAACCTCTGCCTAAACATTTTAGTTAAGAAAATGCTGTAGTGCACATCTATTTGCATCGGATCCAGATACATTTTTACGATTTATGTTTTGAGATCGTCCCCACCTTGCTGCGGTAAAGACATTTTTCACTCTCTCTGATGTCACATTTAACATGTGTTTCCAGTTCTGATGACAAAACAAGCAGCTGCGCCTAAAGAACAACAAAAAAAAAGAAAAACAAATCTCCTTTAGTTGGATTTCTAGTATCCAAAATTCCATTGTGATTTGTTTAAACTAAACTGAATTCCAACAACAATATATTTAGAAAAAAGAAAAAGAAGTTACCTTCTGCTGAGGTCTGAAGACCTGTAAATTGGACGCCTCATTTGTCAGAGTCAGAAGGCTATAACACAGGTAGTAGGCCTGGAATGCATAAGAAACTTATGTAAAAATAAAATCGATATCCTCTTTTTGTGATGCTACTCCTTAAATCCGTCCTCACCTGCTGGTCTTGAGTTGCCATTTCCTCCTCTTTGTCTTTCTGCTGGATACTTCGGAGAAGGGCGGAGGGTTGCATTCGAGGAAGATACGGCCTCAACTCGGCAAGCTGCCCACCAGAAAAAACGTCATTGTTTAACATGACTGACTTCAAGTTGCTGTAGAACAGATGCCTCCAATACTTTAAGAGAACTTACCGGAAGTTCTTTCTCCACAGGGATATAGGTGCAATTTCCATCCAACAACTTAGAGATGAAGCACATGCTTAGATGGCGGCGGAGTTCTCTACTCAGAGAAACCAAGAAGGAAACAATGAGATTTTAACTGAGAAAAAGATAATATAACTAAATGCAGAACCCCTCCTTACCTCTAAAATGTCCGATATTTATGTAATGTTTTGCATGATGGGATTTGAAACCACTAGGTTTTTGTAATCTCACTTGCACATTTAGATTCTTTTACATTGTTAATATAATGCAAGAAAAGTAGCGTTAAAATAAATGCATTAAAAATATATATACTTACTTTCCACATTTACTGTCAGGTAGGAGTTGAACCAGGAGGCACATGTTGTGATGATCATCTGTTAAATCAGTCAGGGCTTTACAGACTCTCAGCAGCTACAGCAAAGAAATAATGTGACATCAGTAATTTAACAGCAGCTTAAAGTGTAAAGAAACACAAAAGACATTTTTTCAGAGGGGGAAGTGACTTTTTTTTTTTAAACTGACCACAGAAGACAAGTCACTGATGTTGTTGATTATTGTATACAGCAGATGGCTCACTGCTACGTTGGACTGGAGGATTAGCCGTGTGTCGAGGCTGATTCTTCCCACCACAGTTAGCAGCAACAGCAGCTCGTCGTTGCTGTATGCGTGAGGGCAGAGGCCCATACAGTAAGACAGGTACTGGGAAAAATGTCCAAAAAAGCAAAACAAGAAGGAATAGTGAAACTGGTTAGACAAGGTTTTCTCGTTTTCACTCTAATAGGTGAGGTCTTGTTACACTAAAATCAGTTGCATAAAAAAAAAAACAACATAAGTCTTAGCGTGTTCTATTGATCTGATAGTTCAATAGATTCAGTTCAATTGTGGGGCCAAAATTGCAACATTTTTATTATTTTCAGTTGGTGCGGTTTGTTTGCACACTGCACTGCGTCAAAACTCTTTGAAAAACTTCTTCACCCCCTTGCCTGTGGTGGGGGTCCGTATTAAGAGTTTGATTGCACATTCACACCTCTAAAAAATTAGCCGCACTTTCCAGGTAAACAAATCAGTTTGATTAAAGCAGGGTAAACGAGAGTTTTATTTTGTTAATAACACTGAACATGACTGATTGTTAATAACACTGAAAAAGATATTCAAGAAAAACCTTTACTGAATAAAGGTCAATATTAAGTGTAACAAAGTAAAATTTCCTAATTGCTCACCTTTAAGATGTTTGTGAGGTTGTGTTCAGGGAAACTGATCTCTTCATTGTTGTTAGAAGGAGATTCACTTTTGATATAGATATCCTCTCTAAACAAAGAAAAAAAATCCTTGTCATTTCAAATAAAGTGACTTTGTTATTTCATGTCTTACTGCTAAATGCAAAGCAGCAACGTGACTGATTCGCAGAGCAGAGTCACTTACAGCAAATCTCCCTCTGTGAATGATGGCTGCAGACTCTCTAAGGGGAAAAGTGTCACAAATGCAGCACCCATGTTCAGAAAGACCAGTGTCACATCGGCCAAACTGGGAACCCAAACTTCAAACTTCTGGTTGTCATTGTTCACTAAGTGCACAAACAGAAAAAAAAAATAAATAAAAAATACATCAGTTTTCTCTCAGTAAAAAAAATAAATGAGAAGCCAATGAGGGGAGATGCTAACCTATCTGATAAGCAGCTGAACATGCGATGTCACAAAGGGCTTGTAGGATCTTATTGGATATGATCCTTTCACTATGGACCGACATCATCTATGAAGAACAGGTAAAGGTTTAAAAACAGTTTGTAAGTTTCTATGACGCAGCTACTGTAGAGTGTGTTGGGCATACCTTGAAAAGAAAGCGGGTAACCTGAGCTGGACAAGGTGAGTTACAGTAAGCTTCCTCAAACAGACCAACATTCAAGTGCAGTCTCAACTGAGCAGGACTGGACCTGCAATGAGACAGGAGACATAAACAAACAAGATTAAACTTTACATTGATTCAACACCATTAGTTTGCCAACGACCAACAGCGGTTACATTGTTGAATACAAGCTGCAGTACAGGAAGTTGCACAGAGTTCAAGCATAAACAAGGAATTTCCTGTGGCCTCTTTGCTTTCCTCTGAAAATAGAGAAAAGTTAAATGATTCACAGGTTAGAGCATTTTAGTGATTTGATCTACTGTCGCTACAATCTACTTCATCGTTGTTTTAATAATTTTTAGAAAAATAATCTATATTCAGACGGCTCACTTTGCTGTGGGATCTTTTGTTGGAATTATAGCTACAAATCTTTTTGTGAGTGTTTCTCCTGGCTGTACAGATGTAAAAACAAACTTTTGCCCATCATATAGAAAATTGCTCAAACTCAGCGAGACTTGATGGAGAGGGTCTAATTTTTTCATGTCTCTTCACAGCTTATAGACAGGGTTCAAAAAGTATACTGAGCTGAGAGGAAATGCAAGCCACGCCTTTTGATTTTTTTAAATTTCCAATAAATGTTTATTTTTTCTCTTCCCTACTACTATGCGTTGCAACATCAGAAAATATTACATGTTTAATATGTCTTAATATGTTAGCATGGTACTTTGGATTTATCTTTTTACAAAAGCAAATTTAAGTTCCATATATACTTATTTTCTTACGCTAAATAAAAGGACAAAACTGTTTTTCTCCAAGCAAGCAACCAATTCGTAAGCACTGTGATTATGGGACAAAAGTCAAAGAAAAACAACAGCACCTGTTTGACAAAGAGCAAACAGAATACTCTAGCAAAACAGTTAAATTACCTACACTGGTGTTTCAGGGTATGTATTTAAACACAGCTTCTATTACAAAGCACTAAGAGTTGTAAAGTGACTCCACGTGTATAAACAAACACACAAGTATGCCTTACCAAATAAGAGTCTTCTGAGAGGCCCCTTGAGGACTGACGTGGCACTGCCTGAGCTGCAGTGAATCCTGGTGAAAGATCTGGCCGAACCTTTCCAGGTTAAAAAGTATCTCCCCTGGTGGGATTTCTCTGATTGCAGCAGACATTAATGAGAAGTGCTGCAGAAACTCCCTGGAGAACAAATTAGAAATCAGCTTTAGTTTACATTAAAATCATGCTTGTCCCAGCAAGCCCAGAGTATTACTGCCAATACGCTTCTGTTTCTCTTACTGGTGTTCATTGGCAATCTCCTCCTGGTTCTCCTCTGCCGCCTCATACTCAGCTAACCTCAGGAGGTCTTCATTGCAGGCAGACAGAAGTTGTGCTTCAATCTCCTTTGCTCTGATAAACATTTAAACAAAAGAGAAAATAAATTGAATATGGTCCAGAGACATGAGACAAAAACCAATAAGAAGATATTTTTTTCTGGATTATGTACTTCTTGGTGCTGTTTATCTCCTTCAGCATCTGGTCCAGGTTGTTCTTGTAGACTCCTGGCTTTGTGGAGGATGACAGCAGGCGCTAAATGAAGTAAAGGGAGACAAAAAACTCCCTCCATCAAACCCAAATTTTAAACAATATTGATCATGTTGCAAGTTCAACTTTATGTGCAAACAACACAAATTAGAAGGAGCTTACCGATTTTGACTGAGAGCTACGACATCCTGGCGTGCTCGGCTCTGAGATGGTTTCTTTCTGCGGCGTGTCTGGAGGCTTCGCAACGCGCTCCATCATCTCCTGGAAGGAGATTAGCGGCTCCTCCTCGCTGCTGTCAGAGCTCTGGCTTGGATCTATATCATATGAAATGCTAAGGCCAAGGTCTAGTTCAACGTCAATAGAGTCTTCTTCTTTCCCTCTCTTACTCCCATCACTGTCCTCCTCCTCTAATGGTGGGGGCTTTGTGCATGGAGGGGAAGTCTCTTGCAAGGAGGCTGCTGTGTCCGTCTCCGAGCAACGCAAATCCTCACTGGTTTTAGGTTTCAGGGAGAGGTTGTTCTGAGGTTTAAAACTCTCATCCTTAGATTGACTTCTTGAAGAATTGCCAGGACTGTGTCTGACGCCTCCATCTTCCAGTTTTAGTCGCTCCAAAGTCACAGTTGGCAAAAAGACAGTCAGGTTAGAGGCTGGTGAGGAGGCTGCATGAAGAGGTTGTGTGACAGGAGGAGATATGGGTGTAACTGTTGGACTGCAGCTGGAACTTTTCTTTGAAGTGGGTGACTTTATCGTTTGCTCTTCCATCTTACACTTTGGAGCCTTACATGCAGGCCTGACAACATAAACGTTGGGGTCAGGGGTGAAGAGCTGATCTATGTCGTCAACGATAACCACTGGTTTTCGTACACGACTAGCTTTACTGCGTTCTGGTGTGCTACAACTCAAAGAACTTAAACTAGGCTTAGATGCTGGTTTTTGAGAGATGCCCTCTAATTTTCTGCTTTCTGTCTTAACTGGTACACTACAGCCAGCGTTGGAGTTACTACAAACCGAACCGACATGTGGAGGTTTGCTGCACTCCTTATGACGAACTTTAGAAGAACTTGATTTGTCCTTTTTTTGGTTTTCCTCATTTTGATTCTTTGGACTCCCTTCACTCAGAGTTGAAGTTAATCTTAACTTCACTATATTATTCTCAGTGGTAATAAACCCTTTCTTTGCCCCTGTAGATGACGTTTTCTTTGGACAAACTAAGTCTAACCGCGAGGGTTTGAGTGTGGATGACGTGGATGACAATGCTGAGCATGCCGGCTCAGACTTCAGAAGTCTGTTTGTTGTTTCAGGTGACAACTCGAAGACTGAGGAGCTTTTTGGTGATGGCTGACGGTCCAGTGAAGATCTTGGTGAGGTGCCAGGAGTAAGTCCGTTTGTCTCTGTTGTTCCATGGTTTATTCCTTTGTGACAAGGTTTCTTGGTGTTCTTAAAGCAAGGCTCCCCCTCCCTGCGTCTCTTTTGGGATGTGCTATTCAGATCCATCACTATAAATAGAAAGAGAGTTTCCTTTCAATTAAATTCAGTGATGCTTATAGGGGCATCTTAATAATACAATAATAAAATGGGGGCCACAATATTGCTTGTTTGTTTTCATTTTGTTTCTCTTTCTACCAAAGAGACTGGATGGCAAAAAGCTTAACTCCGGTGCCTCCAGTTACACCTCCCCTTTCGTTTCCTTGGTAACAGCTAAACACATAGAGAGCTAAAGTTTCTTCCACTCGGGCCAAACCGAATGCACGGACAGATAGCGAAAACGACAAAGGTTGAACAATCTTCAACTTTCTTGTGGAGCGTGCGGTGGTGGTGTAGGGGTTAGCGCGACCCACATTTGGAGGCCTTGAGTCCTCGACCCGGCCGTCGCGGGTCCGACCCGACGATATTTGCCGCATGTCTTCCCCCCTCTCCTTACCCCCTTCCTGTCAGCTTACTATCAAATAAGGGACACTAGAGCCCACAAAAAGCCCCCTGGTGGGGAAACAAACAAACAAAAAAAAAACTTTCTTGTGTAGTGTCGCTAGCCCGCATGTGCAAGTCTGCGTATATGAGCTCAAAATTTTGCATGAACGAACGTGCATTGAGTGCAAACGTCTGTCGCCTCACCGCGCAAACTCCATAGAAATAAATGGAGATGGAGCAGCGCTGTCTCCTGCCGTCACCGTGTGACCTTACCCCAGTTACCTGCCGCCGGGCTCCTAGTCTCCTACCACAGTGCGTAGAATAAAGCCCGGTGAGGAGGAGCGAACCGGGGAAGCACAGATTTAAAAGTCGAACGTGACAGCTGAACTCTGGGAGCACTTTCGATTCAAACTGAAATAACCATGATGTAACCATGATGCACCACTTAACCTGTGAAGTCACTATGTTGTAAAACATAAAAACTAGCAACCTACATATCTGCACCGACGCTTGCTTGGGGACCGTCCTTTAGGGCTTAAACAATTCCTATAGTGATTCAAGTACCTCGATTATTAAAAATCTTCGAGGAAAATGTATCTGCCTCGAAGCTTCATTAAGTTATGTTTTATTATTTAATGCACAGTCTTCAGACTGGGTTATTATTTGCGTTGCACAGCGCTGTCACTTCCGCTTGAGTTGTTGCCGGAAGCTAAGTGTTGGCAGCATAACTTCCAATTTTCAAGTTCGGCCTGGGAGGATTTTATTGATTGATGATAATGTCCGGGTTTTTGTCGTTTTTCAAGGGACCAATAAGCATCCTTAAAATGACGGCAGCTTTTCTCCTTCCGGAGCTGATAATTCAGAGCGAACGGCGGGGACGAGCTCGGCGAGCTTATTTATATAAGTGAGCGGATGGACTGAACACTACGGGCGGCTGTGCTTTAGATGCGTAGCTAACTAAAGCTACTAACCGCAAAATAAATTTCATATCATCCCAGTCGCAACAAATGGGTGGCGGAGCGCGTCGTGATGGTACATAGCTGGTGGATGTGCTTCTGTGTGTGACGAATGCAGGTGTCAAATCGCATATGGGCTTTGCTTCATATTTCTCTGCTAGCTGTGTTTACACCTGTTGCTTGTGTGTTTTTCTACCACAACTTACAGAAAAACTATTCATGTGTACTACTCTAATTTTCTGGGAAACTTTTTTTGTGCTTTCATTTGCTACAAGCCATAATCAAATTCCTCAATTACTAAAACGTTGAGACTGAACAATTTAATACATAATTGTAATTGTCACAATTTCTTTTTTTCCCCCCAAATATTATAAAAGTAGAAACCCGCAATTGTTAATAAAAATATTACCTGGAATAATGCTTTCTCTTGAACGTGTCTGTTCATGTTGGTGGCTCTAAAACAGTAAAACAAAAACACGAACAAAAAAACAAAACAAAAACAAAAGCAGAAAAAAATAGTTAATAGTTATCCCTTCACATACATGTCAGTTAATGGGCTAATCAACTAAATCACTGAGTTATTATTACATTATGTCATCATAATGACTAATGGCAAAAGAATTTAGAGTAATTCCTTATGATCCGGGTGGTACTATTCTGATTTAATTAATGAATTCATTTATTTATACAGATTTGTAGAGTTAATGTTAATAACTGTCCTTGTCAGTCTAATGCTTAACTTTGAACTCTATAACTCTAATATAATGATCAATACAGGGATAAATGATGAGTTTCCAAAAATCACCACCTGGTTCCCAAGATCAATGTCATACTGTGTCAGTTGTTAAACCTGGATTTAAAACTAGCAATGGTTATATCTAAAACATGTGTTTATTGTTTTTTATTTATGTACTTGTAATAAAGAATTTTTCTTAAATTTAGCAGAAGTTCTGGTGTTGTTAAATATCAGTTGGTAATTAGGTCGGTTTATCTGTTAGCTTAGCAAACATGCTGGTCTTATTCAGTAGTTTGAAAACAGGGCTGCCTTACTAATAATGATGGGTGATGCTACCTTAGTTTTTCACATCCCAACTGTCTGTGTATTTCCCTCAACCATAAATTTGCTCATTTGTAGAAATTTTGTCCCCAGCTGACCAGCAGTGCTCAGCAACAGATGAGAGAGAATATGCTCCATATGGCTGGAGACAACTTAAAGGATTGTTGTACTTTCTCTAGTCTATCCTAACATTAAAAGTGATTTTAAAAATCACAGAAACAGTATGAGGGAGAAGATTAAACTTCTTTTATTTTTTTTTTTTTTTCATTTTTACCTTTTGAAATAGGTAACCAGTCCTTGTCTATGCTTTAAATTGGGGAAGCAAAATGTAATTCTGTTACTACATACAGCCAATAAAAAGGCTTTTTAATAGTCCAGGAGCTACAACGCTGTGTCTGAAGGGTAAGCTATAACTAATAGTTTTGCATTCTCTACTGGTCCCTGGTAGTTCTCTCACAGCTGTTTGCTTGATAACAGGAAGAAATCCCTTTGAGTCTGTACAAGGATGCGTGGAAACTTTCTGACTGCCTCAGAGCGAACACTCACACAAGATTTGTACAGATGAACATTGTGTAGGAAATCTCTTAGTTTGCTGAGCAGAGCCTGGCAGAATAAGTGTGAAGAGTCATAAACACTTTGCATTAACTTCTGCTTTAATGCCACATAAACGCCATGTTAAAAGAGAGAAAGAATTACCTTTTTTGGGTCTTCTCTTTGTGACACATCTTTGATTTTTCCTGAGTTAGAGGACGGGATCTTGGATTCAGTTCCTTGATCCCGTCTGGAGAGGCAGGAAGGGAGGAGGTTGCTTATATTCTTCCCAGACTGAGGGGATGGAGAATTAAATATAGTGGGAATAAAGGTTCTCTCAGCTGAGGTATGAGTCATAGTTTGGCTGGCTGAAACAACTTGAGTTGAGGTGAAATATCCTGGGCCCAACTGTATCATGTTGTGCTGAGGACCCAGATTTTCCCTTGCTGGAGTGGCACCATTAACCGGGCTGCTCAGAACATGGCCATGAGATGGAGGAAAGGGATTCAGAGGACCAACTCTGTCTTTTAACAAAGAGTTCACAGGGGAAACAATGTTCGTGGAACTACTTGAAACGAGAGCTGCCGGATATTTAATTGCTGCTGGATGCCAGTGTGGGCTCAACTTGTTCATGTTGCATTCCTCTGGATTCTGGAGAGGCAAAACTCTCCTGGGTGCCGGATGAGAAAGCAAGTTTGGGACTTGAGATGGTTTGATTGGAGTCTCTTGGGGAAAAGATCCAAAATGTGAAAGTGAGTGTTGCTGGAGAGCAGGATCCATCACTGCAAACAACAACAAAAAAAAAAGACATCTTTGTTCAACGAGATCAGCTGTTGTCACATTTTTGAGAAACACACACACACAAGCACCTGTGGACTCATTGAAAATTGCCAACAACAGGACAGTATTCACCAAACTGAATTTTCTGAAAATGGAAATTTATTTGACACAACCACTTCCACATCCTTAGCCAGGAATTTCAGTGATGGAAACCACAGTACATATGGCAGAAGCAAGGCCAGGTTATAAGGTCAGCAGACGGCGCTCAGGCCGCTTTGGAGATCTACACCAGCCTGTAGATCTCCAACAGGATGGAGATCACAGAAGCCGATGTGATCACCTTCACAGAAGCTTTTTATCACAGCTTCTGTGATAAAAAAAAAAACAAAAAACATATGCCTGGGAACCTTTCATGGTGCAAGCAAGGAGGCATAGGATCTGAGGCCTGTGGCCTTGAGAAGTTACAGGGAGTATCAGTAAACAGTTTGTATTTTACACTCCCAACTTTTTTTGTATCAGTACTTAGTGTTGTGAAAAAGAGTATACACCTCTGAAAGACGAATTAGAAGACTGAACACTGCCATAGTTTTTGCTAAATTAAACTAAAATCTTTTGAATATTTGTACTGTTGTCAGTCATCTTCAGCATTTTGTTTTCAGTAAGTCATTTTGAACACACAAATTCTTCAGCAGTTTTTTCTTTTTTTCCAGAAGCAACTTCATTGTATCTGGTTTGGAGGTGATTCAGGTTTAGTCCTCAGCAGAGATGATTTAATGTGCAGAGAGCTGTTAAAGGAGATTACTTTTCTTTTCAAATTGGATAAATGACTGGGTCAGAACATCTCCAATTTATTTGCTAATTGACTTTAATAAATAGTTTTGCAAGTGTGTGATATTTTAGCCATTTTATTTGGACCCATTTTGCAAATTAACTGAAGGCTAGCAGTGAGAATGTGCTGCCCCAGTGAAATAAATTTTAATGAATAAAACTACAGAAGAAGTTAATGCAAGTTTTGATGAAAAGGTGTCAAAACACTGTATCAATTCTTTGCAATGGGACTGCATTACTGAATGCCTATGCTGACTTGCGTGAAAAAGATTTAGATCACTCAGGGTAGACAAGTGGTAAGAAATGGGTGGCTACTCCTTTCAAATTGAGTGAAACTGGCCAGCAGTTAACTGAATTTCTTTTTTTATAAATACATATTCAAAAAGGGCAATAATAACATAAAACTTTATTTCCCTATGGGATCAGTAAAGTATTGACTTTGTATGTACCTATGTAATACAGTAAGATCAGCAAGGAGAGCACACTGGACAAAAAATGACCCAGTAACTGCCATATCAGAAATTCACAGCTCTGTTTAGTCAATATTACGTGGTCTTAAACAAAACATAAAAAAAATAAGCTTTAACGAAAAACTGATTCTTTCAACTTTTGTAAAATGCACACGTTACCTTGGAATCGTAAAGACAGAAATGCCATTTTGTTACCTGTACTGGTATTTTGCTGCAAAGCTTTGCAATGTGGTGGGTGTCCTGCTGACTCACCTCTGTGCTTCGGGGAGAAGTTATCCTCAACTACTCTAAAAAGTCAAACGAGGAGAACTCTTCGTAGATCGTTCACGAATGGATGTCTAGGACGACAGAAATGCAACTCAAACAGGCTGTTTTCAAAAAATAAAGGACGCCACAGCGTCACATGTTTATGTCAAACTGAAATCTCGCTCCACAGCAGACAGAAAAAATCCCTGCTCTGAAGTGAGAAAGACTACCAATCCGAGTTTGCTACGTAATTGAAAACACGAGGAACTTATTTAAGGGGCTTAGGCGTTGACACAAGCTTCAACGCTTTGACAAAAAATGACATTAAGCGAACTTGTAAATGTTATCACAGCATGGTCACGTTTTAATCACAAACGAGCACAAAGCTAACTCCTAGCAAACAACAGAGAAGGTGCACTGAACTTTGTAGAAACATGCTTGTTATTTTTTAACTTACGATCATTCTACTGACCTACAGCCACTTCCTGCATGTGTACTACCAGCAAGAGTCTTAGATACGTACACAGAAAAAGATATATACGTTTAACAGTAGCCTAATAATAGTAAATACTAGCAAGCCGCCGTTCCAGGAAGTGAGTTTAAGCTAGGCGGCGGTTGACGCGCCTACAAACTTAACCATGTGGTGACAACAATGTTAACGGGATTCTTTTACCGCGTAGTTCCTTGAT
The DNA here is from genome assembly GCA_903067065.1 of Brachyrhaphis terrabensis. Classification (NCBI taxonomy): domain Eukaryota; kingdom Metazoa; phylum Chordata; class Actinopteri; order Cyprinodontiformes; family Poeciliidae; genus Brachyrhaphis; species Brachyrhaphis terrabensis. The sequence continues at coordinate 26,320 of CAEGAG010301675.1, read as the reverse complement.
TTTCAGAAGTCTTCTCCATTGCAAGAGTCTTAGGATTAGTTTGTGACAATCTATAACCGAAATGACAAGACCGAGGGTTTCCAGTGCTACAACTGGTCCATCACAAGTTTTTCTCCCGCTTTCTACTGTGTCGTTGTTACGCGAACTGCATTCTGGAAGTTGAAGTCCAAGTCAAGCATTTTACTTCCGAGGGACTTCCGTGTTAACGCAACCGTTTTTCACTGAACCATGGAAATTTTATTTTATTTTTCAAATATTTGTTAATGTTCTATTTTATCATCGAAGTGATCAAATTACTGTGCAAGGAATGAAAAAGAGGAATATTTACACACATAGAAATGTAGGTCGCTACAGTGTCCATTCTTTTTGAATAATAATACTTATAATAAAATAACTACAACTTTCCAATCCATTGTAATGCAGATCGCCAGAGGAAATTGTGTCTGCAAGCAGCAATCCATATTTGATTCTTTAAAAAACAAACTTGTTTTGTTACCCCAGAATTTCACGTCCTTTGAGGATTAGAGTGTTTTATTAGAACAGATTTCAATTAAATATTTTTCGAAGAAGCAAATGAACAGTCAAACGAAAACAGCAGAAGCGTTATCAAAATCACTCACACTGACAGCATGACCTCTTTTTATTCCATTGAAATCCCCAAGGTAACCTTTTGGACATTATTGTTGGAAGTGCAAACACAGTAAGACATGGCCACTTATTGAAACTGACAGGTGGGTCAAGGAGAGCAACTGTTAATTGTACTCTTCATAAATCTAGTCTTTATGGGAGAGAGGGAAGAAGAAAGCAACTGATGACAGAAAGCCACAAGCACTGTTTGCAGATTTCCACACAGCACGCCATATAGAGGACACAGGGGACACATGCTCTGGGCAGATGAGATAAAAGTTTAACTTTGTGGCCAACAAGCAAAAGTCTACATCACCCTAGAATCATCATCCCTGTGGTGATGTTTGCATTTAAAATCACCTTCTCCAAGAAGTACTTTCCATAAAGAGGCAGGAAGACAACACAGACATGCACACACTTTTTGATTTATTAGTTAATGGTTCTTTTAAGCAACACACAAGACATTGCATAAATTAAAACAAGCAACAATACTGTAGGACATGGTGGGAGGCACATTAAACCAATAGCAAACCAAATAGGGTGAAACCACACAAAAAGTTTAGTTTGAGACCCTTTGTCTGTTCTTAGCACTGTAAAATTTGTGAACTCTTAGCAAAATAAGGAATGATCCTTTTTTATACAGTGTAATACTTACAAAGAGATACAATGTCATACTTACAAAGAGATATTAGTCAATGTTCAGAGCCAAAAGTTTCTAGATTACAGACAAAAACACAGACAACATTCATAAAGATGGTACACAGCCTAAAGACATGCAGTGAAAGAAAAACAATTACCTGCTCTAAATATCCCATACCACTCTCAAGAGATTGAAAAATTAGACAGCTGTTTCCATTGAATAATTTTCCTGACGTAAACATTGAAAATTGAGCAAATAAAAGCACATATTCAAAATGCCACATGCAATCACCTTGTCCCACGCATTAAACAAGGACAGGGGAAGATTGGTCCTTATCCCTGGTGCAGAAAACAGACTACTTAAAAACACAGAATAAACACAGAAAAAGTATGTAAGTTCTTACTTGTTGCAAACATACTATGCATGTTGAGCATCAAAAACGAAACTAAAATCTTATGAGCTTCTAGCAACATTCAAGTTTTGTTCAAGTCATTAAATATATTTTACTACAAGCTTTGACAATTCCTAATAAATATTATTTTAAGGTTATAATTTTTCCTATCTCTTGAGAGCTGTGGTTTCAATTTCTCTGAAATATATCCATCCATATCTGTGACTTGCCCTGCTTGAAGCCAGAAGAACAATCTATAGCATTTTGTTCATACTGTAGAACCTGAAACATATTACCATTTGGGAAACACACTAATCTGAGGTCAGCCTTCAGGGATTACTTATACCTTCACACTAAATAGACTATTATGTTTGCTATTTATTTATTCATTTCTCTCTTGTTACTTCTTGGCTTTTCCTTGAGCAGCAACAGCCTCCATGGCTTTGCGTACAGTCTCCTCGTCTCCCAGAAACTGCATAGGCTTCACTGGCTTCAGATTCTTGTCGAGCTCATAGAGGATCGGGATGCCAGTTGGCAGGTTCAGCTCCATGATGGCTTCGTCTGACATTCCTATGGATTGTTACACACAGAAAGCTAATTCTCAATAATGGATAAATTATTCCACTGATTTATAGGAAACTTTTTGCATGTCAATCCTGCTTGTTGAAAACGTGTGTTCAAAGAAAACAAATTGACACTAAGTAATGAAGAATATATTTTTAGAGTGAATTGTAAAGTGCATCGGCACCCACCCTCCAAGTGCTTCACAATTCCCCTCAAACTGTTTCCATGGGCAGCAATGAGCACCCGTTTCCCCTGTTTGATCTGAGGGGCAATCTCCTCATTCCAGAAAGGCAGTGCACGTGCAATGGTGTCCTTCAGGCTCTCACAGGATGGCAGCTGGTCATCAGTTAGGTCTGCGTAGCGACGATCCTGCAAAGAAAACCACACCAGAATGTAAGGTTGGACAGAAAAGAAGAAACAAAAGATATTTTGAACTCTTTTACTAGCACTTGGACATAAATTGGTTTCCAAATGGTGCTTGCACCAAGCTGTCTGAAGCAGGTTTGTAAATTCAATAAATTTGTGGAAACGTTTAGTTTAATCAGTTGTTTAAAATAGCAGAAAACTAAGCCAAGATAAGGCCATCAATTAAAACTGACAGAATGGACAAGGAGATCATCAATCACAAAGGCAACCAAGGAGCCGAAGGTATAGGAGGCTCATATGACAGAACAATTATTACTTGTACACTGTAATACACCCTTTATTGGGAGAGCGGAAAGAATAATTAATAACAGAAACTCAAAAGAAACACTGCTTGCAGATGACCAGAAAATGTATAGAGGACACAAGGGAGACATGATCAGGTCTAATAAGGAAAAAGTGGACCTGTTTGGCCAGCATGCAAACCTCCACATCACCCCAAAACACCATCCCTGCAGTGTGGAAATAGCAACATGCTGTGGGAATGCTTTTCTTTTGCAAGAAAAGGGAAATTGATCATTATGTGCTAGTTTTTGGAGTATCACATAAAATCCCAAATAAATAAATTGAAGTTCATAGCTGTGACAAAATCCAAAGAGTTAAATGGGTATCGATACGTTTGGAAGGTTCTGTCTAAAGCCTGAACATGCAGTGCAGATGCACTGTAATTTATTTTATTTACCACATTTAAGATGTTTCTTGAACTAGTCGCTGCACCAGTAACAGTGATACAAGTTTCCTCACCTTTATATCTGCCATTTCAAAATATGACCATGTGGCTTCCAGCTTATCTGAACTTTGAACTTACACCCAGAAGTACTCTGTCGTGCCAGTCACATATTAACTCTCACTAGACATGCTGTTAGGCAATAACATTAGGGTGTTGCAAGCAAACAAAAGGGAATTGAATTCCAGTGGTTATCATGTTTCGTTCCATATTCCTTAAACCCAATATTGTCCTTTAAATATTGCAGGTATGTCAGTTATCATTCAGACCTGGCTGAAAAAATATACAAGGCATGCCTCCATTTTGTTATAATGTGCAAGCACTAAGCCGGTCAACATGTACAAAATCTGAATGCCAACATAGCTGATTGTCTGTGTATTTACACTGGAGATAATCATATCAAACCTTGCTGATGATAGTGTAGTAGTCATGGTCTGGGCCCATGGAGGGAGGAGGGATGTCAAATGAGCGCCTCCAGATTTTCACTTGGGCCTCTCCATGCTTAGCCGCTGTCTCAGCTTTGTTGAGCCCAGTTAGACCTCCATAATGGCGCTCATTGAGCCGCCAGGTCCGATGGACTGGCACCCACATTTGATCAATGCCGTCTAAGACGAGCCACAAGGTCCTGATGGCCCGCTTCAATACAGAGGTGTAGCAGAGATCAAACTCAAAACCAGCATCTGTGAAATGCAGAGAGACACAAAGACAATTGTGTTAATAATAAACTTATTTTATTAGCATCATAACATTTTGGACCAATTTGCAGAATATGAAATTTGCATTTTACTCATAAAACATAATCCAGGATCTCTGTTGTAAAAATTCAATGTTAGATTATTTTTTTTAACAGTTGGAAATAGATCATCAGTGAAATTTATTGTATTCCACAAGTAGGACTAACTTTGACTGGATCTATAAATCTGACCAAGTGATTTGGATAGGAGTTGGAATTAATTAGATGCATGTGAATTAAATTCAGACTCAATTGGATTCTACATTGTATATAATGCACTATTCAGGATTTTCCTAGTTAACAACTATTTATGGTTTTCTCTGCCAATTCTGTTGCTTTTTTTTTTTTTTTAAATAAAAGTCCTTTGATGGATGAATCTATTTTGTAGTGCCTGGAGATGACATTTATTGTGAAAGGGTGTAATAAATAAATAAAACTGTACAACTGAATGCTATCTGAAACATGTTTTATGAGCAATTGTTAAGGAAAAACACCCAAAATATTAATATGAAGATATTACAGTAAATTAGGGCTGGGAATATGATATTTCTTCTCACTGAAGAGTCATAAAATGATTTTTCTTAACATTTCTTTTTGATTTACACAACAGGATCCTTGACTTCGTTTAGAACATTTCTGTATCTTATTGCTTAAAAAAATGACTTAGAATCATTTGCAGAAACTGTCATTCCCGACTAATACCTGACCATTTAACTGTAACCCATTGTCATCTCTCCTTGACCTGGAAAAGAAACATTTTCAACAACCCTGCTATGGTCCTGTGTAATGTTATTGCACTCGCACCACGTTAACAGCACTTTTTTATTAATCTCGTTCAGTGTCGGTTTGCGACCTGATGCATGCAGCTGTAATGATGCAACTCACTGTTGCATGTCTGGAATAACATCACGCCGGATTGCCGCAGACAATTATAAAACGCCAGTAGCCCCCACACCTTTAAGAGCCTGTCCTCCTCTCTTCGCCTCCTTCTCCCCGGTTTCGCTCAAATCTGCATCGAACCAGCCGCAGAAACGATTCTCCTGGTTCCAGTTGCTCTCTCCGTGGCGAATCAGCACCAATTTGAAGGCCGCCATGTTCAATACTGCTCTGCAACCTTCGATTGTTAAAATAAATATAAACTATCAAGTTGATTCAAACAGCTGATGCTGATGATGGTGATGGTAAGCCGAGAGCTTGCGGCTCCAAGAAGCAGACAGGTCAAATCTTTGCTTTCAAACGCTTTTATTCTGAGGATTGGTTATTGTCTCACTTCCTGGCTTTTACATCCAATCAGAATCCGTCAATGTTATTTCTCAACCAATAGTAGTGGAGGGCGTCATCAGACGTGACCTTCATGATGTACATTGATTCTATATATCTAATAATTTAAGCAAGTTAAAAATAATAATGCTGGCAGTAAAAAAACAGTAATATAAACTATCTAAATCGTGCTGATAAAATATTGAAAAAGTTTGTAAAATAAGAATTATAAGGAAAGGTGTTCACATTTACTTGTTAATGGCACTTTGTAATAAAGACAGAGTAAGCATGTTAAATTTAAACATTTTAAAATGTCTAATTAACCTGTTAGATCTTATACAATGAAGTCTGTATTTATAGTTTTGTGCATTTCTAGGAGTAGTGAGAAAGAATTGCATTTTCATGTAATTGGCAGCTTGTATTCCACTCATATATGTTTATTATTGTTCTCTGGTTGTAATGGATTTTAATGGGCTTTCAGAGGCTTGACCCTTGACCTTTAGGTGCAGACAGAGTTCTGGCCTGCGGACACGGTACAGCTGTGTTGTGCAATGTGCCGTTAATGTGTATGTAGTTCCCTCTTCCCTATACAGTTTATGGAACAATGTAGGTATTTTTTTTTTTCAATTCTTTCTTTGCTTAGTATGCTACATACTGCTGAGAAATAATCTTTATTTGAAAAAGATCTTTATCCCTTCACAATCTTTTAATTTTTAAATAAAATAGCGACGTGCTTAATCTAATATCAGTGCTATTTGTTAATTTTGTATATACACACACACTCTCACTTTCTTGTAAAAACTGCTCTGTCCTTTCTCTAGTCATTACTGCTTTTTGATTATATAATGTAGTTTGCTGTTTTGTGGCTTTTCTTTGGTTATGATGAGAGCGACTGACTGGACATTCAAGCTCATCCTTACACTGCTAATTAAAATGTATGCTTATGAACAATAAGCATTCTAAATTTGCTTAATTTTTTTACATTCTATATCTCTGAGAAAATCCTAAATGAGAATGTGTGGCCACTAGTTTGTGACATCATTGAGTCTAAGTTAATTTGGGTTGTGCAGCATGACAATGATCCAAAACACATCAGCAAGTACCCATCTGAATGGCTAAATAAAAAAGAAAAAAGAAAATGAAGGTTTTGTACTTAATTAAAACTCTGATTCAAATCTGATAAAGATGCTGTGGGATGACCCCATAATTGAAACTCATGATTCATGCTTGAAACCTATCCAGTATGGCTGAAATAATTCACCTCTTTGAAGAACTGACCACAATCCCCCATTATAGATTTAAGAGACTTGTTGCGACTTCAAACAAATGCTTGATGGCAGTTATTGAGACAAAGGTTTAAAAGGTACTTCTTGTTTGTACTCAGGTAATCTTTGTCTAACACAAAATATGTTTGCAGATCGGAAGTTAGAAGACATTTGTAAGAGAGAAAACATTTTTTCACAGCATCATAAGACAGTTTTTTAGAACTCCATGGTGCCACTTGGTGGATTAATGAATAATTGCAAACAGATGAGAAGAATTAAAATTCAGTTAGAGATTTTTTTTTTTTTTTACTCTGTGTCTACAACAATTGATTATTGTGAAATGCGAATTTAGCCCATGTGGCTTGAGACTGATGGCGGAAGCTTGCCTGAAAACCGTTACCAGCCTTGTTAGCTGTTATCAGAAGAGCCATCATCAACACTGGGAGGCAATTTTTCTATCAACGAACATTACACAGGAAACAACAGCAAGCAACAATTATAAAGAATCACATGGAAATGTGACAGTTGTGGGTACAAATGTGATGCTTTAAGAAGGTACAAGTTTTATTAATGGTAAACAAAGGTACAGCAGCAAATATGTACACTTGCGTTTCAGAAACTTTACGATGTAACACAGGAAATCTGTCATTTTATGGAGCCATTCCCTTCTCCTTTCAGCTCCTTAAGCTCATTCTTTCTGTAATACATTCTGCATGAATAGTTAGCCAAAGACTGGCAGATTAAAGGAAGTGGTGGTATTTTCAAAGCTCTATAAATAGCAATCACCATTTCCCTCTGCCTGCCCTCACACAACACATGGACACAAGGCCTATTCAGAGTTATAGCTTTTCCAAGTGCTGCTCTAACAGATGTTTATGGTTTCCTTGCATAAGTGAATAAGGAAACCATAAACTGCAGTATCAGAGACAAACAAAGCTGCCACTCACAACATGCTGATTCAATCCTCTCACAGACAGGAATTGAAGATATCAAATTCCTGTTTTTAGATATTGTCACAGAGTTCCCTAGTTTTGGTCTTTTTTCTTCTTCTCCTCACTCACTTGTTCGTTTTTCCTTCATGTGGTTTTTCGACCCCTCTTTGTGTCTCCTTGGCGGTGGAATGTGCATCTCAGCAGTAGCTGTTGAAAGTGTGGTTATAAGGGCACTGCTGTGTGAGCGTCTTTGTTTTCGTCTTTCATGTGAGAACTTGTAGACACTTGGGCCAGACAGGAAGAAAACAAAGAAAAAAAATAGAACATGCTGACTAAGTGGACACTTCCAGCAGTAGTTACTCACCTCAAACATGGGTGTAGATGTATTGCGGAAGCTTCCATGGACCTGCCGAGTTGCTGAAAGGATTTTTATACATTCCAGTGAACATCAAAATATTAATTTGCTGAATATGCTGAAATACGTTAAATGTCTTACTACTTTTCAACAGATTCCGATGAGCTCTGTCCTAATCTTCATCTCTCTCCATGGATTCACCATCAGATTTGGGTCAGGACTGTGGCTGCACCACAAACAACTATGTACGCACGCACCCACACCTACGGAGAATTTAGAGAGACCAATAAACCTGACAGTCATGTTTTTGGACTGTGGAGAAAACCGCAATACCTGGAGAGAACCCACGCATGCAAACTCCATGCAGAAAGACTTTGGGCCGGGATGTGAACCCAGGACCTTCTTGCTGAAAGGCAACAGTGCTCCACTCCAAAATGTTAACATTATTTCCAATCAAAAGCAACACATTAGTAAAATCAAAGTGTTACTTTAAACTTAAATATTTTTGGGCTGAATTGCTGATCTGGAGTTTTAGAGACTACATGCTGTTTCATTGTTCACTGGGCCATATATTTTTTCACTCTATAGAAAAATTTCACTTTGTATTCTTTTAAAGAATGCTTTTAAGGCCATGTTTTCTCAAGATCAAAAGATCATTTAATGTCTTCAGCCTCTTCTCACTTACTATATTTCTCTGGACCACCAACATGACTTGCTTATATCACTGATATACTGACAATCATGTATTTTCAATTTGAGGTTTTGCAGCATTTTTCTTAATTATGTAAACTATTTGTTCATCTTGTCTTTCACAGTCTGGTAACATCCCAAATACCTTCACTTGGGATAACCTTACTTCTCAGTCTTTGCACTTCTGACTCAACTTCCCCAACTTTCAAAATAAAAAGGGATACTTATTTCACCACTAATCCATTTTCTATTTTACAGCACTGCACCACAGTCCCTGTGCTTTGACATTGCTGTTTCTACATTTTATTATATGGAAAGTGTTGTCAGTATCAAAATCTGTGTGCATTTCTTGAACAACTATTTCTGAGCAAGAATTCATTGTATTCTTTTTACATTGATTAATTACTGCAACCTGTTCTAATCGCACTTTACACTGGGCCATGTTATCTGGGAACAAACTTGTAGTAAATTGTGATTCCAATTTTAAAGAAGGGGTGTGATACAAAGTTAGATGTTACTCAATCCAAAAGATGAACAATATTTCATTTAAAGTAAAAGTCAGTTCCTGTAATGTACATCTAAGCATTTGCTCAGAAAAATTATGCATTTATTAGTCAGTGACTGACATGCCTATTAGATTTTTCCCCATTGCAGCTTCATTCAACAGGATGCTCTACTTCCAGGAAGGGGAAGAGAATGTGTGTGGAGGGGTTATAATAACACTCACAGATGGGTGGGAGAGTCCATACAGAAAATGTCTCATTGGATGACGAGCCAACAGAAATCATACAGCTGGAACTCCATGATTGTGCCTGTCTCTACATACCCTAATAGTAATGTCTGTGCTTTTTAAACTGTCTGTGCAGATGGAACAAAAAACACAAAACAATCATTTTTGTCGTGTTCAAACCCGTTTGAAAGTAATTTGCTTTATTATTACATAGAATGTAAATACTTAGGATTTAACTTCTTTTTCTCAACCATTAAAAGCTGGATGGTATAGTAACAGAAAACATTTTATTGCCAGAACCTTAATAGCAAATCTAGAGAATCTTCCTTTGGCCTTAATTGTCAGCAAGTTTTTGAGCGAAACAAAACGTAAATGATTTACTTTATTTACTGTCAATTACTTATTACCTCATGATTACTACTTTGTGTAGGCTGCACACAAGACTAATGAACTGCCTCCATTTAGCTGTGTGAACCAGTTATGTTTCCGCAGGCAGGGACACGTGGACAGGACAACATTTCTCCAGAAGTCTCCACAGGGAGAAGGGTGGGTGGGAGTGAGTGTGTGTGAGGGGAGGCTCAATTTCGTCTTCAGAAGTACATAAATTTCTGTCCTTGTGCTGCAGCTGGTTAACATTAACCGTCTGCACCATTCTTGCAGCTCAGGTTGTACGCTATCTTCATTCGCACAGATGATTTTAACTGCACACCCCTCATCTCTCATTGTGAATCGGGACTTAAGACAACATGTTTCCATTTTGATGCCCTCCCCTACCCCATCTTCCCACCCCATGAAACAGATACTCATTAAGTTCAAGATGCAAACAAGTGTGCATCTTTTTTGTTTAGCTCTATATTCTGCATCCTGATTGCAAAAATAAATAAATAAATAAAAGAAACACAGATATTACTATGAATTTTATCTCTTGTTCTAAAAGCATGGAAGTTGCCATAATTGCAGTGTTTTTGTTGGAAATAAGTGTTTTCAAAGCAACATAATTGGGAGCATGTTTTGAAACTGTATACAGATGAGGCACTGAATCATCTATACTTGGCTTTACTTTCGTTGGCTGAAGTTTCACCCCACCTCCAGAACCCAGAAAAACTGTTCCGGTAAGAGCCTCCTTCCAGATTAATTTAAAGGCATAACACATATTCTTACTCATGCACTATGCGCACACATTAGTCAGATGTCTGTGTGAGAGGCTCTTGCTTTTTTTTTTTTTTAAATATCCACAGAGATAGTTAATACACAGATAGAGATATTGTTTAACAGCTCTGGGTGAATTTGCACCTTTTCAAATTCATATCCTCATTTATTGTCATTTTGCCCTTTCTTAATTCTGACTTCCTGCTTCATATCTGTGAAAAACAACTTTTACCTAGATAATGATCCTTAGTGAATAAAGTTAATTAGTCATTCTCAGAAGGTATTTTTGTGCATTGTAGGATTAAATTGTCATTAAAATGATCAAACCTCTTAGAATCTTACATTGTATTCCAATTGATTTTTGCCTGATTCCTGTGTGGGCCACTTGGCTCTTGTAAATTATGACAGGTGTTACCCCTGATCAAACTATGATTACTCTGGTTGACCGACTTCTGTTATATCTCAGGCTTATGATATATTTCAGGGTTCTACATAAAGTTCTTTGCTTTTAGTTTTTTTCAAAATATTTAAGCACAACTGTCTTCAACTTTTTTGAATGGTTGGCAAAAATTTGCTCATATATATGATTTTCAGAACTGTAGACATATAGGGAACAATTTACAGACTGAAGCTTAGCAGACATGAATGCAACATTTGTGTTACAGATGAGTTACTGTTAGAGCTGTTAAGACTGATAAGGGATACATTACTATCATTAGAAATATTAGCAATAGAAATATTATATAAATATTATATTATTAAAAGCTTCAAAAACTAAAAAGTCAAACTCAGAGTTTGACTTTTTAATCTTTTTAATAAAGATTATTATTTATGAGGTCAATCCAAAGTCATAAGATCCTAAGCAAAATTTAGACAAGGTCCCACTTACAGGATAAATTCTGTCACAAATATATTATGTCTGCTTTGCCTCGAAATAAAAACTCAAATCTGGGAAAGACACTGAATCTCAAGTTAAAAGTGTGCAAGTTTCAAGTTGAACAACAAGTGGGATTTCTGTTGTGATTTTAACAAAGAATTAGCACTGTGCATGGTTGCTTTTAATAAAATTTAGTAAAGTAAAGAAACATCTCATTGATCCTCAACTAGGGCATCTTTATTCATATTCTCTGAAATTATATTAGGAGCATATTTGTTCAGCATACAGCACCGTTCACATCCCGGAGGTTGTAACTGGATGTTTTGCAATACAGACAAAAGAAAAACTGTTGTGAGTCGATGTCTGTTATCTGTAGAAAATGTCATTATACAAAAAATGTGTAAGAAGATAAAAATTTTTTAAAAAATTGTTATAATAAATCTGCAGCATTTCGGTGATTTAGAACTGAGTTAAAATGTATACTAAGACTATTTTCCATTAGGCTACATATAAAAATGCTTCTCAAGAAAAGTTCTGCATTATTGTTTACACTATTGTCTGTGATGGAAACGGCAGTAATACTGAGACTTGTACTCCAACCAATCAAACCCTCTCAGGGGGTTCTTGACCTTTGTACCTGGAGCTGCTTTTCATGCAATAACAGCCACGATGGGAGACAGTAGAGGCAGTTCTTGAGTAAAATTACAGTGAAGGGAACTATTCCTCATCTTGCAGTGGGTACTCCTCTTCCATACCTCATCTCAACCTGATTCAGTGTCGTCAGATGACAGTCTGTTCTCCTCGGCTCTTTCTGCACCCTCCATAGATGATCGACAGGAGGTAGCTCAGGCAGCACAGACAGGCAAACACGGCTGCCGTCAGGTAGACCTTATACAGGCAAGAGTGCTGGTACTGGTCCAGGTTGCAGTAGGAGTAGCTCTCCGTCTTGTAGAACATGACTCCGATGGCCGGCAGGTAAAGCGCGGCTGCGGCCACGTCGTGCGTCAGGTTGGTGCAGAGCCAGCGCTCTCCTCCCAGCAGAGGGACCAGGTCCTGCTTGTCCAGGAGGGTGATGAAGAACAGGGCGAGGGTGAGGAGCCAGAACAGGACAGCGACGAACAGGACGAAGTGGATGGGGCCATCGTACTTGTTGGCAGCAACTGTGATCCACAGCCCAGCTCCGAACACGATCTGCAGGATCCGGGTGATTCCCAAGAAGCTCCGGAGGAACTTGGAAATGTTGCTCCTCACCTGAGGCTGGGGAAGTTGGGGTGCCATCTCTCTCACTCTCTTTTCTCTCTCTCTGTTCTCTTCTCCGCTCAGACTCGAGCTTTTTTTCTTCCTCTTCTCCCGAACAGGGCGGGTGCTTTTTGCCAGCTGCAAACAGCTGGAGAAAAGATGGTCAAAAAAATGTGTAAGTAAAGTAATCTTCACAGGAGGATCTGAGGTCCAATAAAAGAAACCAAAGTTTGGGAATAAAGAGGGACTCTCTGTTCTTTCCACAGCCCGGGGTTTTGAAATGACAAGCCTTCTTGCAGGCTATGTTTCGTCTTTTCCGTTTCCTCCGCTGAATCCACAGTCCGTGGAGGGGGCGTCTTGTAATTCAAACTCTACTCCTCCTCAGACTCGCAGACGCAGAACAGAGAGGCCATGGACGTCTTTGTCCAGATCCATCAGTCATGCTGGGAGTGGCAACTTTGCCTTGGAAATCAGGATAACGGTGCTCGGAAACAGGGGTTTCCAAGTTTAGGAAACACAAAACCTTACGTTTAACCGATTTATATTGGCAATGACAGATGGCAATATTATGATAAATAATATTGCCATTATTTATCATCATAATAAATAACTATTAAATGCCTATTATTGTTATTACTACTACAATTAAAAAAATGATTGCAGTAAAAAGTAATTTGAAAAGATTTAAATCATATATTATAGATTCAATACACATAAAGTGAGCTATTCACGTGTTTGTTCAAGCCTTAAGTTAAAATGTAATTTTTTAAAAACGATTTTCTGTAAAATTGTAACTTTCTGAGACACAGAATTTAGGATTTCATTATCTCTAACCCATAATAAAAACCGCAAACATATATTTCACTTTATGTGTAATAAATTTATGTCATATGAGTTTCACCTTCTTTGACAGAAAATGTCCAACTTTTACACTTATTCTAACTTTTTTTGGTGCTTTTGATGTGATAGGAGTTGACCGAACTTGGTAGAAATATGCTCTATAGAAAAGAAAAGGTTATTATTTTTCTTTTATTTTCTCTATTCCTTTAATTTCTGAAGAGAAACAAGGACGTTTCACGGTGTGTGTCTCAACGAAACCGCCCCTCACAACATGGCAACGACATCGACACGGACTCTCGGTGTTTTCATCCATGCACGTAGTAGTTGTTTTCTCCCAATTAATGCGCATGCACAGTTTTAGATAAATCTATAAGCCTATGTGGAGCTTATTCGACTAACCAGTCTGCATCGTTATTTATTGACTGGTCACCATTGGGACTTTTCTTAATAAGGCCAGCTCTGTTGATAGAGCGCCGCTGCTCATGAGCTCTGCATGCGTCATCCCAGCGCAGGATCGTCACATGTTACTTTCTTTCTCACATTAATGACAGCCGCTCCTCGCTCCAGCCAGGCTCATTGACGTCAATGAGCTTATGACCTGAACGCCCGACGTGGCCAGTGGGCGGAGCCAAGAGCCATCCACACCCCTCCAGACTCGTTATTGGTTGAAATGACAAGTTTCGCCAGACTCCAGAGGCGGGCGCATGCGCGTCGCTCCATTCCTATTAGTCTATATTTACGTCACTGATTTATAAATGACACTCAACTGAAAGGAGCCAAATCGAAGCTCCACAAACAGAGCTACACCAATCTGTCGGCTCCTACTGCGGTTTCTGCTCTATTTAATAAACAGTGGAGCACCAGGGAAAGATGGACTAAATCTTCAGGTAAGCCTCCATTATTATTATTATTACTACTATTATTATTATCACTGTTATTTTTCACATTATCAAACTTTTCATCCTGTCCTTCTGGAAGTAGTTTATCCCAGCAATCTTCATGCAACTATTATGCACTTCGTCAAGTTTGAATGCACTGAATATTTCAGCAACAAGGCAGTTCAAAAGTACCTTAAGACAATTGTTTTTTGCAGGTCGTGGTTTTCTTATAAAAGAGCAAACGTGGAGTGTTAAATGTTGCATGAGCTGATTGCAATCATTGACTCAGTTGTGAAACCCGTTGTACTAGTTAATGTATAATAGAGACAGTATGCTGTGCTCTGGCTTCATGGGCACAGAGACTGTGCAGCTTTCAGCTCAACTAAAAGAGGATGTGAAACTAACTTTGATTAACAAAGTAGTGAATAACGAGGAGCTGCTTTAAACATGTAATTTAAAAAAAAAAATCTGCTGGAAATAAATCGCTTTTTATTACCGTAATAATAAGAATAAATGTGAAATAACTGTGAAAGGGTTGAATGTAGTAAAGGAACATGCAGTGCCAGGAAAAGTATGTAAATCCCTTGAATTTTTAATTTTATTTGTTCAGGGTGATGTGCAGTGCAGCATGAGTTATCCATCACACAGATCCTTTTGGATGTTGGTTTCATTTGAACAGAATAGGGTTCTTCCACTAATTTGCTATGGCCCATAGTGGTGGAAAATGCAAGCAGTGTTTTTTTTCCTCTCTTCTATAAAGACCAGGTTTCTGGAGCGCACTGCTAATAGATTTTCCCACCTGATAGATAGAAGCTTTCCTGCTTCTCTTATTAAAGTTCTCCTCACATGGCCTCTTAACGTAGACAAAAGTTCAAAGAGCAATTTTTACCATGCACAAGCTAAATTATCTTTCTTCTTAAGCAGCAAATCGTCTTTATAAAAATGGCATATTACTCAGAAAAGACCCCCACATGCAAGCTCCAGTTAAAAAGGCTGCAGATTGCTATACCAACATCAATTGAGTTTGTTTGATCCCATTTTAGGAAAGTTGCGCTGTTTTAAAATATAGAGTACATAGCGTGTTAAATAATATACCATAGCAGGAATATAAAATATTGACTGTTTAAATAGAAGAACTGGTTAAACTAAGAGCCTAATGACCTGCCTGGAGCCTCAGCATACAGACCCCTGGTGTAGATGGTTGTCCATGTCTTGGCAGGTTTGCAGCTCTGTCACAGATTTTTTTTATTTTTAGATGATTAGATAAAGTAATGTCCATCTCATAGCTTTATGAGATGGACATTACTTTACCGATCCCTTCTTCATTCTTCTCTACAACCTTCTACCTGTCTGTTGTGTTTCTTAGGTTCTTATGATGCTTTTTCTTCTCTAATGTTCTCCTCCAAACCTCTGAACAATACACAGAACAGATGTATTTATTTTGAGAATAAATTCCACACAGGAGGACTCTGTGTGTGTGCACTTGACTTAATTCCTGGGTATCAGAATAAAACCCCCTGTCCTCCACTGTTTTGTGCTATATCACATAAATAACATACTAAGAAAGTATATTGAAGTTTGTGTTTTTCATATTGCAAAAATATGAAAAAGATAATGGGGAATTGCTGTTTTTTGCAAGGCAGAGTGTTTTTTTTAATTTATTTATGTGTGTGACTGCGAACTCAAAAGTAAAAACTTTGGGAAAATAAGTTGCTACTTTATTTTACATGGAAGGTAAAAATATGTTTCTTGATGAAGCCACATTTTTATCATATAGTCATATTCCAGGGTATTTGGGGAAAAAAGAAACACTCAGCAGTAATTAACTAGTAATGAGAGTAAACTTTGTGACTTTAAAATAGCTGACATTTACCAAATTAGCGATAAATTGATATTTCGGGAACCGCTCTGACTTTACATTCGAGGGTTGTATTTTGTCGTCTTATCTGTTGTGTAAAGAGAAATTTTGTGCCCCATTTCTTTGACATATTTTCATTTGAACAGCTTAAGCAGAAAACACTTTGAGCAGAAAGCAGTCACTCAGCTGTGACTTTTGCCATTCAATAAGCACCGAGTTGTGATTGTCCCACTTTCTAACGGATGTGCGTACAGGAAGACAAAGTTACCATCTGAAGTGTAATGGGCTTTAAAGTGCTGATCGTCACTTGCTTTCAAGCAGGATTAAAGAGTCGGAGCTGACTGGAGGATTCTCAGCCAAATGACAGCTGCTGTCTTGCGGTTTTACTTATTCCCATGGAGTGAGGATGTGGTTTTGTACCCAATTCCTGGCTCAGCAGGACTCACTTCTTTGTCATTGATAAAGCACCAGAAGCAGAATAATTTGATGAAGTCACTTGTTATATACCCTTTCAACCTTTTCTTTTTTGGTCAACACATTTATCTGAAACAATTCCTCCTCTTCCCACAGAACAAAAGCCTGTGTAAATCGTGTGTCTGCCACCTCTACCACCTCTCTCTGGATGGATACCAGATCTGCCTCCGCTTCTCCCTCTGTGGTGGCCGGTCCATCCTCCTTGTGGCGTCTGGCCCAGAGGAGGAACAGGAAGTCTGGCTCAGGAAACATTTTCAGCACTGTGAACCTGTGGCAGCTCCAGAGGTTGTTTAGGGCAGCTGGAGATAAGGATGCCGAGCAGAGGGCCCAGCTCGTCTGGGGACACAGGGACGAGGCTGAACTCGCTCAGGCCTTAACAGCGCTTCGGAGACGAGGTCACCGCGGAGCACTGAGGACCAACGGAAGAGATGCGATGGGCTCGCATTGGCTGCAAGCCTTCAGTCACCTCAGGTACAACCACCCACATATTAGGGAGGTACTGATCTAAGTCACATACCCAAACAAATACCACATGGCTTTCCTCTTCCTAAAACACACAATCAGCAACAAGATGGAAATAAACATTGATTATTAATAGTCACCCAGAGTTGCATATGAGAAACATACAGATAAGTACAAAAAAGACAAAGTGAATTTCCCCACAGAGGAACAATGAAGGTTATTTGTATTTCTATTGTGTTCTAACATTGGCCGACTCTTATGTTAATACCAACATATCATGCATTGCTATATACTAAGCTTTCACCTGTAATGACCATTCTCGTCTCTAACAATAATCTCTGTTGCTTAGGATTGGAGAGACCTCTCCGAGGAGACAGGGAAAAGACGCTGGCGAGGACAGGGATTTTAGAGTCGAGACAAAGAGAAGTCCAGACTCCTACAGACACTCCTCATTTGAAGCGACTTCAGGAGAGATTGGTGCCGAATCAGTGCTAACTGAGAAACAAAACCCTAATGGAAACTTTGACAGAGCGACTAGAACCAGCTCAGGACTGAGGAGGACAGGAGAAAGTAATCCAGAGAGATACCTGCACCAAATACTTCACTGAGAAACAAAGAACAGGAAAAAGTCCAGGACAGAACAAGGAGGTGTATGTTTGGCCTTTCTTTTGCTGCTCTCTCTCACTGTACTATCACCAGTTGGAAATGCAGTTGCACTAGATTATCTGGGCCTAAACCACAGACTGATTCAAAATATCTCACAGCTTTAAATAATGGTTGTTGCCCAGCTTATGTTTGTTCTTAAATTCATAGTACTAGTAACACTAAGATGCATAAGGAGAATAAGATGATTGGAAAAAAATAGGATTTTGTTTTATTAAAATGTATTTATTTAGAAAAACTATATCACCAAAGCTATTACTTACTGAAAGCTCAGGTTGCTAATAGACCAAGAATAATATGTTGAAGTGCTTGTTGTAAAAACAGATCTCATCTGGAGGTTGGAATACATATCCGGGAATTTATTTATTTTTTTTTCATAAACTTAAAATGCTCCATTTTGAACTCTGGGAATAAAATCTGTTTGATTTTCATTGTCTACCATTGTCTATTTATCGCAACACAATGTAACAGAAGGCCTAATTAGACCACATTACCATATTATTTTTGTGTGGTACAAGAATATTTGTAGTTTTCAGAAAGCACAGCTATAAAGACTACAAAGAGATCCCGTTTTTAATCATTTATTGGTATTGTCTCTTATGTTGATGCACTGTTTTCATAAACCTTTTTCTTTTTATTTTGTTTGAAACAATTTCCGAATAAAGCAAAAACACTCCTGTATTTTAACCTCACACCTGCTTTCAGTTAGCTATTCTGGGTTCTTTTTCTGAGTATTTGAACCTCATAGTTCACATTGTTCCTAACTGCAAGGGAATTTAAAACTGAACCAGACCTTATGAAATGTTTAAGCAAATTTAAAACTTGGAATCAAAAGATAACATGTTTTACAGAGCTACATTATTGTCTGGCTGTCTTACTTGTTATAGTGCCCTCTGTTAAATTAAAGGGACTTGTATCAATATATTTTTGTCAAGCAGTACAATAGCTTCTACTAACACATAGTTTCATATGAAATACAAAATGGCACTTCATTTGGGCTGATCAGATTTGCAGCTAATTTCTACAGGCATGGAGGTCAAAGTAAAAAAGAAAACAATAGAAACACTTTTTAAGATCACTGGATATCAATAGTTCTGAAAATTGTGAATCTTTACATCAACTCCAGGCTCAGGTAAAATGAAAAAGGAAATCACTTGACAAACTTTATTTTTGGGATGTAACCACTGAGGTAAAAACTTAATTTGCCCAAAAAATATACATATATTTTTTTAGATTGATAAATCATACAGTACATTAGTTTTGATATCTATTTATAACTCTGAATGGTCATTTTTTCAACAATAAGCAAAATTGTCAAAATAAACTTTTAGGGGTTCTATGCTAAATATCACAGTAAAGGTTACAATGTGGGGGGATTTATTCTAAAAACTAACCTCTGATAGTGGAAGTTCTGTTATGCTGAATAAAGTGTGTTATAATCAACAGCTGGCCTAATAAGAACGTGTTGTGGTTGATAAAGTAGAGACATCTTCACCTAAAAAAATTGTGTATTATAATAAAAAGTCTGTCTTATAAATAACGACATTTATTCATTTATTTATTTATTGTGTTTTATCTATATATACATATGCAGAGCAGGTATATAAGAAAACACTCCATCAGATAAGTGTTTTCTTCTAGAGGGCAGCATATGTTTCAACAGAAACATTTGCTGCCCTCTAGCGCTCATGTTTATTTGTGTTATTCACATAACTATGTCAACCTTTAGACATTAGATGGCGCAAAATGTTTAGTTTTGAAGAAAAAAAAAACTTGACAATAGTTGGAATTGGAAATAGCTCAAATTTGTGATTTTTCTCAAACTTTTTACCAATAAAACTTTACTTGGTACTATAGACCTTCTAGAAAATGTATAAGATTTTAGAAATCTGTAATAAATGGGCTGTTTTATGGTTTACTTGAATGCACACAATATACTTTCTGAACAAACAGCTCCAATCTATTAATTCAGTAAGTGTTTTAGTGTTATTATAGGTGTTTTCCCCTTCAGATTGTGCTCAGTTTTAAAGCTACCATGAAAGACCAGTTTTGGCCACGTGGAGCAGAAAGAGGCTAATATTGAATCGGGGATACTGTCCTCTTTGTCCTGGACTGACTTGGCTGTGCCTGCTTAGCTGGAGCCCTGACAGGCCTGAGGCCACTATGGGGTGGCTTTATGAGGTGCTGAGAGCTCATCTGATTCCCTCAAACCCACAGAAAGCAGCTGAGTGGCTGAGAGAAAATCCCCTACGAGCTGAACTTCTCACCTTGTTGTATTTAAATAAGCACGGTGCACAGAAGAATTTACTTTCTCTGTGGGATATTTAAGCCATTCACATGTGAACTGATGATCCAGCAATAATATATATCTATAGCTATGCAATCTCCCTTTTTCATATTCACAGTGTATGTACATTTTCCTTTCTAAAGAATAAGGTTTTTAAATTAAAACTTTATTATTCTCAGTGTAGATGTAGAACTTGATGTCCAGCAGTTTTTAAGCTGTTGTCCTGTATGAGGGACCAAACTCAAACAAGGACAAAAAAGTGTTCAAAGTAGAAAAAGTTCAATTTAATTCTTCCAAAAATAGTGAACAAAGCCTAAAGATTTAATGCAAGAATAAGTCAAAAAGGATAAAAAACAAATTTGGGCCCAATTTAACTGAGGTCAACTGAACTGTAACTGAACACAAACAAAACTGACCTGCAAACAAAGAACAAAAGGCTGCTTAAATAGGGGTGGAGAAACCTAGAACTACCACATGAGGGAGGCACAATGCAACAAAAGAACAAACAAATTCAAAATTAGCTAAAGCATCCTATGGAACAAATAAAGCACAACTAACTTTAACTTAGCACAAATAATAAATGAATATTTAAGTGACAAAATGAACTAATTAAGATCAACTTGAAACAACAAAGTCTCCCCCCTTCAGTCTTTCAGAAAAACAAATGGTTTGTTCCAGGTTTCCTCCTCCAGCTGGTTTGAATCAGCAGCACCTCAAACAAAAAACAAGTGTAAGTTGACCACTCAGACAGACATTAACTAAAGTGTGCAACCATTAGAAAATATATGTCTAAATGAGATAACTAATTTAAACAGACTGTAAGCTGTAACTAATAATATAGAAAAAAAAATACTAACACAATGTGTTGGTGGTAGGAGCATCCACCACATCCTGCTACTTATCTACAAATAAATACCTAATCATCGTGTTTATATTGATGGTTTTGCAGATGTTGTTAATGTATGTATGTTGAAAAGACTAAAACTGGTTTAATGAGCCAGTAAAACACATGTGTCTAAGATTAGCAAAAGCCTAAAACAGAATCACTTTCTCTAGCTGATTCACTGATGTTCACGATATTTAGGTCCATAAATATGATTCTGATCCTATAACTGAAAAATGACTATTAATAGATGTTTTTAATATTCAACAATGTATTCTGCAAATGCATGAGTAATTAAAATGCCTTAAGTGTTCACCTCTCTTGTACTTTTCCAAATTTTGTTGTGTTACAACCACATACATCAGTGTTTCATCGTGTACCCAATCAGAACTTCATGTAATAAACTAACAACACACATATATATATATATATATATATTTTTAGAAAGGTTTTCCCTAGATATAGTGGCCTTTTTCAACAGTTGTCAAATATGAAAGTGGGTTATGAGAGAGGGGGCAAAGGTCATCGGGCCGGGACTCAAACCTGTGATGGCCACATTGAGGACTAAAGCTTGTGTATGTGGGTCACATGCTTTACTCCTGTGTCATGTGATGCCCACAATGTCATTTTTGACTGGGAGGAAAATAATTTAGAAAAACTTGTATTTTGCATTTATATGTAAAGTCTCCTGCACTCTGACACATACATAAAATCCCTCACAAACAAATGCCTTCAGCGACATTAAAATAAGATTCTAAGGGTCTTATTTAATCTCATGGGTAAGAATGTTCCAATCAAAGTTCAGACCAAAATTCAATTGCAAGTCTGGCAATTGCTTTTTCACATACAGTATGCTCTCTATCGTATCTGACTGAGAATGAGTTATTTTGAAAAAAATGATGGTCAAAAGTTTCAGATTACGAATATACAAAACTGGTAGAGACATACCCACAAAAATCTCCACATGTAAAAGAAGAAAAATTTCGCATATTTTACAGTATGAGTTGTTAGTTTAAGTTTAGTGTCTTGGTTTTGATCTCTTTGCTCCACAGCGACGCTGTTCAACATGCCATGGAGTGATGAGTGAATCTCTACCCTCTAGAGCAAGGGTGGAGAGGTTATCTGACCTTGGAGCCCAACGAGGGTGCTGGCCTGGTGGAGGAGCTAAAGAGATTCAAGTAGTCGTTGGCATCAGCAGGCAGGCAGAAAGAAGAGCTTGAAAGGCGGAGTGCAGCAGAATGCCTGGCAGTTTAAGCAGACAGCTCAAATTGTCAGAGTGTGCATGATATATTCCACAGAGTGTAAGAAAGAGCACATGTGAAGCTGCAGCCAGCTCGAGTTGGCTGTCTGGACTGGTTTGCAGGTCTCGCCTCATTTATCATTTTCTGTTTATTTTGCAATTATTCACTACTTTGTTTTAACGTGTCCCATAACATTCAGGTCAAATATCATAGATTTTATGATTGTAATATAGCAAAATATGATAATTTTCAACTAGTAAGAATAGTTTTGCCTGTCTCCTGACCTATGACCTTTGACCATGACATAGATTAATAATTTTTTCAGTTTCAATGTTGCTTAAATCTTCTTTAATCCTATTCCTATAAGGAATCTTTCCTAGAATTCAGAAAGATCGAAGCGTCAAGCTTTGATTTCTTTGTGCTACACTGTTGCCTTTCGGGCACATTGACATCTTAACAATTTTCTAAGTTATGTGCATATGAATGAACATCAAAATTCTGAGTGGAGATGAGGTTTTAATAAAAACTGACAGAGGAAAAAGATTCTCTGTGCAATGTTTTTGGTTGTAAGCCTTTTGTTCTGGAAGTCTCCACACACAAAGACAATTAAATTGGTGCCTAAAAATAAAGCAGCATATTGGTTCTTGGCAGAAAAGCATTTATCGTCCAGCTGTCCACTGATTAGCCCAGCGGTACTTAAAACCCAAGTGTCTTTAGTTTTCTTTCTCAGCTTTTTTCAGAAGTAAATTAACCAAAATATGACAAACTGCCTGTCTAATCTCTTGCAGCCTGCCCTAAAAACTGCAGCAGACTATTAACTTTGCATCTACTTCACATTTTGATTAAATCCTGCTTTGTGGCGTTCATAAATTGGATTTTGCCCTCCGTTTGTCATATAAATCAGCCCAGTAAATGTCATTCTGGTTGACAACTATTCATGAGGTTGTTCCGACAGAGACGTATACTCTGATGTCAAATATAAAAGGCTCAATTTTGCAGTCTCACCTTCCAGACATTTTTTGTGTGCAGATGAGGCGAAGCAAAGCAAAACAGACAAACGACGAACAGAGATGAGTGACAGATGCACAGGGAGCACTGGCAGCAGATCTGATTTTCTAAGGAAGAAAATAGAAGTGTTCCTGTATGTGACTGACAAAAATAAAAAAGTTGTATGGAGGGATTTTAGATAGGGAAGGAACTGAGGATTCAATGTGTCCCTGCTGCACCATAATTAGAGCAGGGAAAGGAAATTATGTGAGGATACATACAGAATAGGCTCCCTGTGCTCTGATAATGATTTCTAACATGCAAATACAAAGCCACGGAGCTGCACTCTGCATCTTCATTCAAGGTAAAATCACACAACACTGCAGCAAAGCCATCATTGTTTGTCCTCAATTTGTGTGTCAGTGTGTGGCTTTGCTCTTATTTTGGGCTCTGATTCTCCAAACACAGGCGTGGCACTCTACCCGCGCTCGTCTTTGAGGTTCACACAGACGTCAAGCATGATTCAACAGAAGAGTCATGCAGAACAGAAGGCAGCATCTTCTTTCTTAGCATATTTTTTTTTTCCACTTTTCAAATAAAAGAAACTTGGTAGATGCAAAAGAAAGATCTCATATTTAAAACTGTAAAGAGAAAACTAGAGGTGTACGGTAAGATAAGTTCTTGAAAGAAAAATGTAACTTGTCAGAGGTCACCGAAATACAAAAAAAAAAAAACAGACTCAACTTGTTTTCATGTAAGACCATTCTGTTTGCCTTTATGCTTTGCTGCCTTCGTGCCCCCGAAGGCCTGGGCTGTTGAGAAAGATAACTTCAAATAAAATCAAATCAAATCATTTCGGCCACACTGACAGTTTGAACCATTATGAACAGCAGAGGCAGGCGAAGATCGCCCAAGAGGCATCGTCACCTTTATAAAAGGTCATGTTGGAGAAATGTGTGAATCTTTTGTTCTGTGTTCTTTTTTTCCGAACCCAAATTAGAAACACACCTTTTCGGCTGCAGTGGTTAGATAGTACATCCAGATCATGCAATTTTATATAGTACTTATATATAGCAAAATATTTGCCCTTTAAGCTGATTTTTTTCTCTGTTTAACATTGTATCACATCATTATTTTTTTATAGCACCCAACTAATTTTAATATCAAAGTACAAAGAGGAGGTCTGAAATAACCATTTAATTTCTTGTCACCCGTGCTTCTGTATTTATTTATATTTTATTTTATTAAAATACTCTGATTCAAACCACATTTTTATCTGCATCTGGGTCCAACCTAAACTGTCACAAATCTATTCAATGATCTGAAACCGCTAAGCGTGTCAAAGAAAAAAAAATCTAAAACAGATGGGAAGTATCTTTTATGCCACTGTCCCTAATAGCACATTAGTCAGTTATATAGCGTTCAGATTGTAAGCTTACCTGTTCACTGCAGCATAAGTACAAGCTGAATGAAACAACAGTTTGTAACTTACTTGTGCAACTTGGCACAACTTTATCATCACGCAATCCTGATTTATTCAGACGTCTGCTTGAAGGAGACGGTTTACTGAGATGCGTGATAGGAGCATGTGCATATGAAGATCTGCTGGGTAAAGTGAGACTAATCTCATATTAACATGTACCACTGGCTTGGAACTAAGAGGGGGAGCAAATCTGAATAATTCACTTTAAAAGAAACTGCTGAGTCTGTGACACAGTATCCATAGAGTAACCTTCAGCTAATGAGGGAAATTGCATGCAGAGCCATTCACATGTTAGAGGCTGTGGTTTTGCTTACATGTGTATAATAACGTACATGAGTGCACAGACTTGCAGCTTCGGACCTCATGCTGTGTAGAAAAGTTAAACTGTTGTCTTCCTCATCAGCGGCAACATTTGGTGACAAAACGAAGTTCAGGATAACAGTTTTTCTGAAGTTCACTAAATCCGTCATGGCTTGACACAGCGTTAAAGAGAGTAATGCTCTCACAATACATGTGGACAGTTTTATTAAGAACTTTTGATTAAATTACAATTAAGACTAGGAGAGCCAAAACATATGATAATTTATTCACATAACAAATGTTATACACAATTTATTACCAAAATATTTCACTTACCCTTCAAGGTTACACACGCCTACACACCCACCCTACCAACAAGGCACTGTCGGCCTATCCTGCCAAGAGGGGACTTCTGTTTCTAGTTTGTTGAAAAAGCAAAAACCAAAAATAAAATTTACATTAAAGCTCTATTACCATAATATGACTGAAGACTTGACTTTTAATCATTTTTGAAGAAATTTCCAAGAGGGGACCTAGATCTCTGAGGGATGATTACATACTGTAATAGAACTGTCTGTACCCATTTTTTGACCTAAAGAGTATTTGCTTACTACAATGAATTACTTTAACTCTTTTAAGAAATGTATGATTTAACTTTAGTGATATTATTTAATTATTTCTTTACAATACAATTATTATCAAAAAGTGAAATTATGGCCACGTTTGACAATGAATAATATTTTGAATGCCGTTTAATGATGGCATGAATTAATAACAAGGTCTGCAGTATCAACAACAAATATATTTTTTTTATATAAATTTTTGTCTCTTAATGTGGAAAGTTGCTCCTCCGTCTTTAACTATTCAAAGTGGTGCTGCCATGTCATTCTTAGCAGATAAAGAGGGGACCCTGATTCGCATTACAGCGCAAAGGTCCCCACTTGGTTTGCACAGAACGACATGGGTCCACTGATGGCTAGTGCGGAATGACACAAGTCCCCACTGAGATAGGATGGAGGAAATATGGGAGCATTACCATGGGGACATCCGGGTGGACTTAACATGGGAAATATGTTTTCCCATATTTTCCCATATTTAACATGGGAAATATGGGTGGATTTACCTTACCACCTCATGAACCTGTGTATTCACACTTAAGCAACCCCTCCACGCACTATACCCTCTAGTACGCTGGGCCTGGAAACTCGTGCCACTGGGACACAGCGGACTGACTATCTATCTATCTGTCTGTCTGTCCGTCCATCCGTCCGTCCGTCCATCCGTTTATCTATCTATCTATCTATCTATCTATCTATCTATCTATCTATCTATCTATCTATCTATCTATCTATCTATCTATCT